>PISX010014821.1:0-51765 GCA_004024625.1 Mellivora capensis
GTATGTGTATGTGTGTATATATATATTATATAATAATAATAACTTTGCAAGACTAAAAGGGAAAAAGCCATGAATTCTATGTGTTGTTTTCCACCAGTTCTGGAGTTCCACTATTCCCCTTAATCAGTGAGCTTGGTCTTGGCTGGATGTTCTTGCTGATATTCTGGGGGAGGGGCCTGCTGCAATGATTCTCAAATGTCTTTGCCCAAGATGGAATTGTACCACCCTTGCCAGAGGCCGGGCTAAGTAATCTGCTCTGGTTTGCTCTCAGGAACTTTTGTTCCCTGAATGCTTTCCCTACTGCTTTGGAGGAGAATGAAAATAGCAGCCTCCCAATCTCCAGCCACAGTTGCCAAGCACTCAGGGCCCCACTCCTCAGTGCACCCTCAGAGATAAGCGGTCCATTACTCCTGTCTCCCTGGTCTCTGGCCCCACTCCAAGCTCATCCAGCCTGTGACCGAGCATTTCTATCGCTGGCACATGGCCCCATTTGGAATCTCTAAACCTGGCAGATTCCTGCAGTGCACTCCTGTGGCACTCCCCCCAGGGAAGGAAGTTGAGTCTCCTTGGATCTGCCACTTGTGGGGTCCCTGTCTGAAGAACAGTGGGCCGACTGTAACTTGGATGGTGGTTTAAGGTAATACCGAGCTAAAGCTCACTCTTTGGCTCCAACTCTGCAGCTGGCTTCCCCGCTCTGATACCTGGCAGCTCTGCCACACTCACACCCCTATCTTTCTGTGACCTCCTGGGACCTGAGACCACGCTGTCCCTGCAGAGGCTTGACTCCTGGAGCAATGTCCCTCAGTGGAGCAGACTTCTAAAAGTTCTTGATTTTGTGTTCCACTGCTCCACCGCTTGCCAGGAGCTGGCCCCTCCTTCCAGGGTCTATCTTCCTATGGCTTCAGATTCACCTCTCCTCACATCCTACCTTTCAGAAAGTGGTTGATTTTCTGTTCCTAGAGTTGCTGCTCTTCTTCTCTTCTATCTCTGTTGAGTTTGTAGGTGTTCAGAATGGTTTGATACCTATCTAGCTGAACTCCTGGGATCTGATGTCATTTCAGTCTGCTACTCCTCCACCATACTATGCATTTTGGTTCTGGGAATAGACTCACTTTTCTTTAACTTGTCAGAAAGGCTAATGAGCTAACATTGAGAAAGCATATCAAATGCAAAATAGATATTTGAGAGATTTTCTACAGGTTTTATTAAAAACAAATAGAGGGTGTTCTATTGGACACACATGGGATATATGTTGATATTGAGTAGTGACAGTATCTTTGAAGTTCCTGGCATCCTCAACTTTGAATTTAGAGTCTTAAAAATTAGTCCCTGATAAAACAAATAATCCCTATTTCTTTATGCTCTAAAAATGCTAGCGTTTGATATACTTCATTACTGTGTTTAAAATTGTGAACTGAAAAATGGAGAGAGCTATAAGGATTATGTAGGTAATATATTTGGTTATAAACACTTGGGGTTAGGAGGTACAGAGTTTTAAAATTTCCAAGTCTCATCAAAAAAACATATTTTATATCACTTTCAGCACCAATACAGATATTCTAGTCTTGATGACCTTCCTAAGAGTATCTGCTCACTTTCTGTTTGTTTGTTTTTAAATATTTTATTTATTTATTTGACAGACAGAGATCACAAGTAGGCAGAGAGGCAGGAAGAGAGAGAGGAGGAAGCAGGCTCCCCACTGAGCAGAGAGCCCGATGTGGGGCTCGATCCCAGGACCCTGAGATCATGACCTGAGCTGAAGGCAGAGGCTTTAACCCACTGAGCCACCCAGGTGCCCCATCACTTTCTGGTTTTTAACAAATTGTCCACAATGGACCACTAAAAAAAACCCAAAAAACAGAAAAAGAAAAAAAAGAGTAGAGATGTTCTCACAAAAGTGCCTGAGATTTAGTTGACTTAACAAATGAATATTAATTATATTCATTGTATTAGATATTTTAGATATTCTTAAGTTATTTAAAATAGATTTTCTAAAACAGTTTAAATAGGAAATATGTAATCAAATGAGTAAGGGTCACTATATTATATACCCAAATAAAACTAAGCATACAAATAGAAAAATGACATTTAATTATACAAACAGAAATTTTAAAAAAATGAAAGAGAGGATTTTACTCTTTTTATGGTTATCAGGATTCTAAATATACACAGATATTTAAAACATGAAAAATGATTTAATTCTTATTTAAGCCTATTCATAACACTCCAATTATGTTTTTAAGTCATTTGATGTATAATGATAATCACCATTATTAATATTTTTTTATGCTTCTGCACATCCTAAGGTCAAAGCAGTGATGAAAGAGAGTGTTTTGTATCTTCTAAATTTAAGATTTTGGTTAATAATTCTCAGAAATAGTAAACTATTAAATCTCACAGAAAACTCACTTTCCTATGTTTTTGTTCCAAAAGCTTGTTCTTGTATTTAGAAAATGTTTTTGAGAGTCTACTAATTTGCCAGTAACTTATTCAACTCTGGAACCATAACAGTGAATAATACAGGAAAAACTCTGCCCTCATGTAGCTTATATTTACTCAAGGGAAAGCAGACATAAAGAATTGTTGGGAGGGGGGCTGGCTGTACAGAGGGCAGAGGCGCAGGCCCCAGGGCAGTGTGCCCCCACCGCAGGGCAGTGCGCCCCCAGCTCTCCCCCTCCCCCATCCGCAGCCTGCTATCCCAGGTGAGCCTGGGGCCCCAGCAGCATCCGCCCACCTGGTGGAAAGTCTACATCACAACCTCAGGGCAGAGGACACTGTCAGGACGTGATCATCGTGGGCTAGAAGATTCGCCCTCCATCTGAACCGCCATCCCGAGAAAAACCTTCATTAGCATCACGCCCTCTGAGGTTCGTGTCCCCGTAGGCAAAGACCAAGTTTTTTCGTGCATGGGTTGATTTGGGAGACAGAAATGTTCTGCAGTCTGGGACTCACTGCTACAGGTTGGAGAATTGACCAAGGATCTTCATACCAAGAGCACGGGAGGAGTTCCCACTTTCAGTGTTACTGTCACCATGCCTGACAAGACGCGAGTCCTGCTGAGGGGCAAAGAAGACATCCAGGGTGGTATGAACAAGAAATCTTATAAAATGACCTCCCACCTAGGCATTCCCATTGCTGACCTCATCTGTCCCTTTCCCCCAGTGACTCCCCATTGCTTTTGCACCCCTCTCCTTCCCACACACATACATACACTTTTTTTGGGGGGGGGGCTCATTACCCAGATCCCTTATTGCTGCCAAAACCACATGGGCTGGGGGCTGAGGCTGGATGAACAGATACCTCCCCCCTACCCATACTCCTGTGTGCGGTTGGAAAACACTTTGTGTTTTGTGGGTTTTTTTTTTTTGTTTTTCTGAATAAAGAAGATCTACTTAAAAAATTAAATCTTACAAGGATTATGAACAGTGTGACAGAGTTTGAATTAGATTAGGAACAATTTAAACAGAATAGTAATTATGGCTTGCTGAGGTGTTAACCTATGAGCAGAGACCAGATGACAAGAAGCAACCAAGGCTAAGAGCGGATAGCAGGACACCCCAGCAGAGGACTTGCAGACAGAGTGCCCAAAGGAGATTTGCACATTTAAGTAATGGAAAGTCCTGTGGCTGGAGCACAGCTGTGTAGGAAATGGGTGGTAGAAGAACAAGGCAACCATCAGAACTTTTAAGGAGCTATTTGCATAGTCCAGGTGAGGCTGACAGGTGGTAATAATAGAGATAGAGCTGTGTAATCAACATTCAGAATAGATTCATTTCTTGACTCTTAAGTCTTTCATTAAATTGAACCTCTGCAAGCATTTGCTCTTGATATTACAATTTTAGATTCTAGTGTATCCCTTCCATTAGTGTTGATTCCTAATTAATATAATTTACTGGTTTTTCATTTAATCAACAACAGCATTGACCAGATTGGAAAAAAACCCATATCTGAATAGTAGTAAATCAGTAATTCTGAGACTATTTATACTTTAAATTCTGAGCGTGGCACTAGAAAAAGAGGACCATAATTCTTAAAAATATAATTTTCTTTCATATAAATTAAATATGGTGAATTTGGCAGCACTTCCAATGTTGGAGGCCAATTTGCTGAATAAGTTATTTTGACAAACTAAAATTGGCAATATGACCAAGAAAGTTATTTTTGAATTTTTAATTTTTCCTTTAGCAAAGATTTCTAAATACATCTCTAAAATCTCAATCATGAAACATTTAACAGGAGATCACTTTAGTGGAACAAATTTTATATGTCAGTATTACTGTACATAATTCTACCTTTTTTAATGGACATCAATGGTCCATTTCTAACTTTTAATTTTAGAAGATGGAAATCCCCATTATATATGGAAGAAATATGGGTTATGCATATATAATACATATTTTCATGCAAAAGAACATAAGTCATGCATTTGGAGATCTAAAATAGCTTTAAGCGTTTCTACTCCAGCTCCTTTCTTTGAGGTAGAACTTTCTTCAAGCCATTCTAAATCGTTTTCTACCATAGCTCAAGCCCTTTCATGCCTGTAATAATAGCCATGTACAGAATAATAGAATACTAAATCTCTTTAACTGGGTTTGATTTTTTTTGGAAAAGATATTTAATTCAATATTTAACTTAGTATAAGAAGAACGCCTGGTCAAATAATACATTTTTATATCTAAGTTGTTACTTTTATAAAACTATATTATACCCATCTCCCACATCCTCAATATTTCCTAATAATTTAAATTTTATATTGATAGTTTCAATAAAAGTTCCACCTAATCTATATTTTTCGCTCATTTCAAGCTACTTTATCTGGACCTTACTGTCCAGTCTACTCAAACTCCTCTGGGGGAAAAAAATAAAATAAAATAAAATAAAACCAAAAACGCTGAATAGTCCAATACCTGCATTAGTGCACAATATCTGCTATGGCTTTCACATCAAAATATCCCCTGTTCCTCTATACCCTTCTAGATACTGATCTGTCAAAGTTGAGCAAAGTTCTACCTCTGTTATGACACCTTTCGTGACTTTTCAGTCAGTTCTGTCTCTTCCTCCCTACATAATTTATTCTGTAAGATTCACATGAGACTTAATTGATAACTGTCTTTTTTTCCTTCTTTGTTCTGGTACATGTTTATCTCCTGCTTCTGGACTATAGGAATACTTTTTTTTTTTTTTCTTTTCCGCTTTCAATTCATTCAGATGGGCACATATATTCTCCATTTGAGCAATACTACCAATCAATGTGTACCCATTTCATTTTACTTATTTTCTTTCTTTTTTTTTTTTAATTTTTAAAAAAATTTATTTGTCAGAGAGAAAGGGAGAAAGAGCGAGCGAGCAAGCACAGGCAGACAGAGTGGCAGGCAGAGGCAGAGGGAGAAGCAGGCTCCCTGCCGAGCAAAGAGCCCGATGTGGGACTCGATCCCAGGACGCTGGGATCATGACCTGAGCCGAAGGCAGCCGCTTAACCAACTGAGCCACCCAGGTGTCCCACTTATTTTCTTTCTGACCAGTGTGAGTGCTTAACTTGATGACTATTCTGTACCAATTCTTAGAGTACAGAATAGAGGTAAGTATTTCACTCAACTATACTTAGAGTTTTATGTTCTCTTATAGTCGCCATTCAGTGGGTAGAGATAAGAAAAGTCTTGCCCACATTTCAGAAGTAAGAATTTCCTTTTTATCAACTTTGACTTCTCTTTGGATATGAAGAAAGCAAAAGACAAAAAGAACTCCACAAAGAAGTCATAGGAAGAAGATCTAACTTGCAAACCCCAACCTGTGTCAGGAAAAGTAAAAGAAAAACAGCAGTCTTCTAGTAAACCAAAGTTAACAAAGAACCTTAGAGAATGGGACCAAAGGGAAATGACCTATGAAAGAAGACAAAACTTCCTATTCAGAAAAGACAACATAAGGCAATTGAAGAGTGAGGCTTCAGAAGAAGATCTTGATTCTGCTAGTACCTTCTAAACTACTACCATCCAATCTGCTTCACCGAGACATCTTTTAGTCTGGTACCAAGAACCAAAGCACCACAGACCAGAAATGAGATGCAATTAAATGACTCTGTGAATATGCTTACCCTGATCAAAAGATGAACATTCCTGTCACTGCAAAGGAGGCCAGAATTGTCACAGGGTCACAAAGGAGATCAAAGATGGATAATGGGGAAATGTCCCTGGAAAGTTTCTGGGAGAGAGTTGTGATCTCTCTCTCTGTCAAATAAAATCTTAAGGAAAAAAAAAAAAAAAAGAGCCTCTGAATCGGGTATCTTCTGGTATCCAGGGTATCTTCTGATGGACATACCTTCAGGAAGTGGCTGCTCCCCTGAGGATGGAGGATGTCTGCCCTTGTCTCTCCTAACAAGAGTTGATACTGTTGTGACAGCTTCAGCTCCGGAGGCTGCTTTTGCTTCCAGGTCCAGAATTGCAGCCAGGACGGGAAAGATGGAGACAGGGGAATCACCACAGGAAGTCTATGGGCTCAGGTGGTGCACAGTCCCTGCAGAGAAAAAGCATTGGGTTCACCTGCAATTTCATGCAGGACTAGCCTGGATGCCTGAAAAACAGAGGAGAGTGTGTATACCCTTTTTGTCTCTTGCCTGTGATTTTCGATGTGCTCCCTCCCCCCTGGAAGAAAATATGCTGTGTCCCAAATGTGTTCGGAAAAATAAGATGTTAATGAAAAGCCTCCAATGAGATTATAGTAAAAAGAAAAAGGGTACAACTGTGATTATAATTCATGGTAGAAAGGAAACTACATTCAATTCTGCAACATCATTGACAGCTGGTCGGCAGGCTGCCCACACCTTCCACACGTCCTGCTTTTGGGGCACACAGGCTGGAGGATCCAGATGTTACCCTCACAACCCTAACATGGCCTGCAGCTTCGTGTATTTCGATGCAGAGGCTCTTTTTTTTTTTTTTTCCTTAAGATTTTATTTGACAGAGAGAGAGATCACAAGTAACCAGAGAGTCAGGCAGGGAGAGAGGGGGAAGCAGGCTCCCCCCTGAGCAGAGAGCCAGATGTGGGGCTCAATCCCAGGACCCTGAGATCATGACCTGAGCCAAAGGTGGAGGCTTAACCCACTGAGCCACCCAGGCACCCCCAGAGGCTCTTATGTCCGAAATTGCAAAACATTGTAGAAATTACCATTCATTCCACTTAATAAGATGAAAACATCATTCCTACTAACAAATGTTTATGCTTCTGAAATAGAAGTGACCTTAATAGTTCTTTTGAAGTGGGAGCCTAAGCTGAGCATTGTGGAGGAGTGGAAGACAAAACCCAGGTGTGCTCCCTTCTCCAGGGATTCTGACTCCTCTAGAGGCTGCTACCTTCTCAGTTTCATGACTTCAAAATGTTGAGTATTTTATTTATTTTATTTTATTTTTTAAAATGTTGAATATTTTAGACCAAAAGGAAAGCTGTTATTCTTTCCCCACTCCCCAAAACATACTCTTAATATACAAAACAACACTTATTGACATTTTCTTAATAACCTGAAACTGTTATTTGTGCATCTCTGCAGTAAAAACACAGGATATTTTTGCAGGGATTATTTCTGCTTAGAATTATTATGTATGTTTCTGCTACTCAAAAATGTTTAAAGGTACTTCTGAATCATAAATACAAAATATATTGGATTTTAAATCTGTATATAAAATCATCTATTGTATATAGCAGACTACATGCATTGCAGGCAAATTTTTGTTAATATTTATAAATCGGGATTGAGCCAAAAATCATGATTTTCTTTGGCATGATTCTTTTTATAAAACCACTCAAATTAGTTATGATTAACATACAAAAAGCTGTACATTTAATATACATAATTTGAGGAGTTTGATTCATTTTTACTTTTTTGTGTACTTCCTGATCTTATTGTCTTGTCTTATTGACTCTTAGAAAAGATGTTTCTTTTTCATTCACCTTGTGTTTTCATGGCAGTTTCCAACATTATTTTATTGTTATGGGTTTTTAGATTATGAGATTTTTCCCCCTCCAAAATGTACTGGAAAGAGTAGTAGAGTTGGGAAGTTTGTGTCCATCATGACATAGACAGATTTGGGCACCAATCCTCAATAAATGGTAAAAACTAGGGGGGAAAAATGTCTTACCCAAAGAAAGATACTAAGCACGTTCAATGTACTCCTTTTTGTTGTTGTTGTTCATGCTCTTAATACAGTGTCCATCATATTACAAGTGCTTGTTAATATGTCCTATCTCTCCATTTGAACAAAAGTTCTGTATTCAAACTGTCAGCTCAATGTCCAACATTTAGTAAGTAAGGGTTAAATTATTTTTCCAGTGTAACAGGTAGAAATTAATGTGCTTCAATGCTCTTCTTTTTCTCTCAGCTATCTCTTTTTGTTGTTGTTCATTTCCATTTTTGAATCTCTTTTTCAGTCCTCCCTATATTTTCATTGACTTTAAGGTGGGAAGGAAATAAAACAAAAAACGATCATTAATTTATCTGGGGCCTTTCGTCATCTTGGTACATCAGCTGGAAAAGGCCAAATGAAAACCTGTTTGCCAAAACGGCTTATGTATTCCTGTCAATTTCTGCCTGCTGAAAACATACGTCTTTCACAGCAGCCAGCAATGAAGAGATTTGGAGCCAAAAAACATGAGTCTGCCTTCCTTTCCAACTCATATCATGTTGTACATTTGGAACCAAGAGCTAAGATATTTTATTCCTCTTTTATCACCAAAAGAAGCTTAACTGTTTAATGATGCCTTTCAATGCAGGTGATTTGGTGAAGCTCAAAGCAGCATTATACATGATTTGACTGTGAAGTCTTGACATAGTTCATCAAGTTACCTGAAGATGCACTATTTGTAAAAGGAACGGTTCACTTTACAACCCCGGAAAAACAAATTCTATAAAACTTACTAATCAAGAAGAAAATAAGTAGGCAGTAGGAGTATGTAAATCCCAAGCTAGACCATAGTTCCAACATCCCAATGACCTAAGACTTGTGGTCATAAGGATATAGGTAAGTGTATCTATAATGTAACAATAAGCATGGATCCAAGACAGGTGTATGGTGTTCAGCATCCTGTGCCTCTGGATGGCAGAGCTAAGTTTAACAATGAAAATGTATTTGACACACATGCAGCTTTAACAATCACAAACTATCTTCTAGGACCAGTTCCAGTAATTGTAGCTAATACACAAATACACAGCAGGGCCACCATGTTTGCCAATATATTGTGTCCTGCTTGTGAGCACACTATTACTACCTTGGAGTTTAGCAATGGGGTAGTCGTAATGCACAGAAGATGGGATAAAAACGTTTTTCCTAAATATTTTACCTTTTAAAGATACACACTCTCTCAGACTTCCTCTCTCTCTGTATCTGTATATATTATGTATATGTATGTGTGTGTAGGTGTAAGTGTATAGATACAGATATAAAATAGATAAATCTGTATCTTTATACCTATACTTCTATATCTCTATCTTTATTTTTATATCTATCATCTATTTTACTTGTTATCTATTTATTATCTATTTATCTATCTATCTAATTCAATCTATCTATCTAGAGAACCAAGCATCCCGTGTACATTCCAACCTACGGAACAGGGCCAATAGAGTTTCTGTTTATAGTTTCATAAATGTAATGTAAGTTGCCATTTTATAATTTTTTTAATTTCCAAATATTTTCTTAGAGAGTTACTCTTTTAAATTAAGATGCTTCCAATTGTATTCAATATATTGCTATCTTCAAACAATAGTAAAAAAAAATGATCCCCAAATTTTTTTTAAAGATTTTATTTATTTAATGGACAGACAGAGATCACAAGTAGGCAGAGAGGCAGGCAGAGAGAGAGGAGGAAGTAGGCTCCCTGCTGAGCAGAAAGCCGGATGCAGGGCTGGATCCCAGGATCCTGCGATCATGACCTGAGCAGAAGGCAGAGTCTTTAACCCACTGAGCCACCCAGGCGCCGTGATCCAGAATTTTAATGACAGTTATAAATTATTACATTTAAAAAATATATTTGTAAATTCACTCAGATGTTTAACACTTAATTTTTATTATACTTTAATATCACTTACACCACTAGATTTCCCCTCTTTTGAATTTTGGTATAAATAAATAATTTTGAGAAAAATAATTTAAGGATACACTTAAGAACATTGTATGGGAATGAATCACTGAAACTTGGAAGAATTAAAGTTGAAACAAATAAGGACAGTAACCTTATATATACACTCAAGAATGTAATTCTTATGGGGCAACTGGGTGGCTCAGTCAGTTAAACGTCTGTGTTTAGCTCAGGTCATGAACTCAGGGTCCTGGGTTTGAGCTCCACATTGAGCTTCCTGCTCAGTGGGGAGTCTGCTTCTTTCTCTCCATCTGCTCCTCTCACTGCTTGTTCTCTCTCTCTTTCAAATAAAGAAAGAAAATCTTTTTAAAAGAAGAATGTAATTCTTATGGGTATTAAAACTGCTGAGACTATATATTAACTTTATTTCTCTTACAACTCTTGGGAACTAGTGTGTAAGTTCAGGTATTAACTTGCCATGTTTTTTCCTGTCTATAGAAAGATATAGGTTATTTTTTTCCAGTATTAAGTAAATGTTTAGTCCAATTTAAATATGTAAAAATTATTACATTAAAAAAGAGACTGTATATTTCACCTAACTAAGCAACCTAATCACCTAATAAAGCTGTATTTGATTTTTCCCCGTACCATTAGTAAAGTTTTAATTTATATTTTTGGGGGTACCTGTGTGGCTTAGTCAGTTAAGGGTCTCACTCTTGATTTCAGGTCTGGTCATGGTCTCAGGGTTGTGAGATCAAGCCCCTCAGTGGGCTCCAAACTGGGCATGGAACCTACTTAAGATTCTCTCTCTCTCTCTCCATCCAGGCGCCCCTAAAAATGTATTTTTAATACAAAACTAGCGTGGAGTACAGTGTGGCTCATTCTGTGGGAGGTCCATGAACTGAGTTTAATGAAGGTGCAATTCACACTTTACATTCCTGGACATAATGGATTTAGAATTATTTTTTCTATTGTTATCATCATTGCTGTTGTTGGTGTGGTGGTATTATTTTTTTATGTTTGTTGCTTCTCTCTTTTAGGGAATGCAGAGTACAATTCTGAAATAAATTTAAATCCCAAATATTGGGATTCTTTATGCTGAAGTATTTAATACAGTTTAATTAATGCAGTTCTACTACAATTCAAATGACCTATCATGGATCATCCATATATTACTTAATATTATTCTTGTTTATGTGGAGGATGCATCTTAAAATCTAGAATGAACAGGGGTGCCTGGCTGACCCAGGCTGTAGAGCATGTGGCTCCTGGTCTTAGGGTTGTGAGTTCGAGCTCCACATTGGGTGTAAAGGTTACTTAAGAATAAAATATCTTAAAAAAATAAAAATTAAAAAAAAAATAGATTTTTTAAAATATAGCATGAACAGATCTTCAGAAATTCTTGAAAGACCTACACTTCTCCACTCATACAAAAACTTGTCATGAAAACAGTAGCAATGAGAACATAAAGCATCCAGTTTCTGCCACTCATTAAGTTCAACACATTTCTTAGAATGATGTCAGTCCATTTTAGTTTTACTACTTTCCCACAAGGACTGCATACAACTTATTGTTCAAATTTCACCAAATATCCCTATTTCTATATTTCATCCTGACACTCCCAACTGTATAAATCCTCTTTTAAGGAATGCAGAGTACAATTTTGCAATTAATTTAATTTCAAAATTGTATAAGACCTCATACAAAAATAAATAAAAAAGTAAATAATTCCTCTTTTGCCCTGACATTTGCTTTCTCCAAATATATGTACAAATTAACCTATCCCCCCTTCAGTTTAGCTATAAATATGTATTCCCTTTAATCTTTCCTGATAAGGCAGCCTTCCAACCAATTTTGGTGTTCTCATTTCAGAGCTAAATTCAGCAAGTTGACTAAACTGAAAATAATGCTTTTTAGTCTGAATTGGAAGGTTTAGGGCACACTTAGAAAACCACCCATTACTGTAAATGCATAATGAAGATTAACCTGAAAGACATTGATTTTTATCTTGATATATATTCTGAAGCTCACTGGTATTTGAACACTTTCAGTTCCTATGTACCTAAAAGCAATAATACATTTTTCCCCTGGCCTTTAAAGAATTAATGAAGCTTCTAATATCCATCATATTTGAACAAAATCAATAAGCCTTAGGTTTTTAAGGCTACTGTAATACCTGTTAGAGATATTGGCTATTGAGATGTTTCTTGTTGAATCACTGGATTTGATGGCTAATGATTCTCAAGAAACTGATGGCAAATACAACAAGGAAGCTTACATAGTGATTCATCAAGCTTTATAATGAGATTTGTATTCATTTAATTTTATAAGGGGGTAATTAGAAATGTTTGCTGATAGCTAATATTCCAGATCACCAAAACCATAAAAAAAGATAATTTCCAGTAACAGTGACTTCTTGAATCCCATATATTTTCAACAAGAATTTGAAGTTCTTTTATTTTTGTATATTTCATTTAATAACAGAGAGGGCCCCTCTTTTAAAAATACTTTTTTCTAGCCATCAGTCTTATGTACTTCCAACTCCTGTGTCCATTACATGTGAGATGCTGGGTAAGTGACCTTTTAACTAAAAAGTGTGGCCTGATTCAAGGCACTGGTTCAGAATAATTCTAAAAGACTCTAGTGATGGTAATCACTGGATAGAACCCTTTCACTTTTATTGCACTGACCAGGTTTGAGAATGTCTAATTCTAGAGAGTAACAGAGCAATAGTATGGTTACAATGGAGCAAATGTAGGGTTTCAGTCAGGCTGACCTACATCTGAATCATTCTTTGGTTCTTGCTGTTGTGTGATCTTGGATTTTCAATGTAAGGGATTGTCTGAATTTAAGCTGCTTCTTTAAAAAAAAAAATGAATGATATCCTACCCCATATGATTGTTAAAGTGATAAGCAAGTGAAGGGCCCAGGATAGGGATTTGTCCTTGATATATAATTAACAGACAAGAACTGTTAATTTACC
This sequence comes from Mellivora capensis, assembly GCA_004024625.1. Classification (NCBI taxonomy): domain Eukaryota; kingdom Metazoa; phylum Chordata; class Mammalia; order Carnivora; family Mustelidae; genus Mellivora; species Mellivora capensis. Next base: position 13,049 of record PISX010014821.1, read on the forward strand.
TCTGTCATATTATATATCTTTAAGGAACTGGGGGCAGATAAACCATTTATTTTTGTACGAGCTTATGTATATACAGTTGACCCTTGAATGATGAAACGTTTGGGGCACTAGCTCTGCATTCCCCTCATGGAGCCAAAAATCTGCATATAGCTTCTGACTCCAGCACAGACTTACCCACTAATAGCCTACAATTGACTAGAAGCCTTACTGGTAACATAAACAGTCAATTAACACATATTTTGCACATGTATTATATACCATTTTCTTACAATAAAGTAAGCTAAGAGGAAGAGAATGTTATGAAAAGCATAAGGAAGAAAATATACATTTATAGTACTGTACTGTATTTATAACAAAACATCCATTTGTAAGTGAACCTGCTTTCAAACCTGTGCTTTTCAAGGGTCCACTGTATCATGCATACATGCGTGTTTTTATGGCCATTGTGAACTACAGTTTGTCTTGATATACACTCTACAAAAATGTTTAAGTATAATTTACATATCATAAAACTCTAAGTGAATATTTTAATGAATTTTTAAAAATACATACACTCATACATCCATCACCATAATTAATAGATAGAACATTTCCATTTCTTTAAAACATTCTCTGTGGTACTTTCCAGTTAATACCTACCCTATGCCTTGTTGCATGCCACCACTGATTATCTGCCTATATGGATTATATTTTTCTTTTTTAGAAAATCATATAAATGGAATCCTACAGTAGGTGTTCTATGTTCAGTCTTTCAATCAGCATAATATTCTTGAAATGTATCCACATTATTGTACATATGTCAATCATTACTCTTTATTGCTTACTGGTATATTCTATCATGCCAATATTCTACTTTTGTCTATCGTTTCAAGAGACTAGGTTGCTTCCAGTTTGGGGTTATTATGACTGAAACAGCTCTGAATATTCATTCATAAATCTTGTATGGACATGTTTTACAGTTCAGGAATTCCAGCAAGCAGAGCCTGAGATGGAGTTAGGAGTGCAAAAACTGTAATGAGGGGTAAAACCTGTGAAATATAAAGGGTTGGGTGGGTCAGAGGATCATGAAAGATGGTAGTGCAGATCCAGAGCTTGCAAAGGAGAAAGGAAATAAAGCAAAATTAGGCAGGGAGAGCCTCAATGGGAAGTACCTGTGCAAAGAATTCCTGTGAGAGGAGTCATGCCCTATTAGTTTAGGTATTTCTGAGAAGCAGGTGCCAGGATAGGACATGGGAGATATATTGGACCTCCTGGGTCAGATGACAAGACTCTTTTCACTTCTGCCTGGGCCTGATGTAAAATTCTTTCAATGTCAACTAATATATGGGCTGGATCAAAATTCCTAGCTATGGCACATACATTCCCAGGGATTTTGTTTCCCTCATTGTGGCATGGGATGCAGAATTCAGGAAATTTTCCCAATTTATAGGGGATATCCCAACATGCTCTTAATAATTGGAGTGCTAAAAACTTTAGTTATGTTTGCAGGTTCCTATCTCATGATGGAGCTTATATTCCACTCTCTGGGGTCCATGTATTTTACTAAGGCTTCTCATACATTAATCACATCCTACTCATCGTGCCCAGTCATTACTTGTCATTGATTTAATAATACAATTTGATGTCCAAATCTCTTCTGCATCTTATGACAGAGCAGAAGATGTATCTAGACTTGGTCCAAAACTCTAAATGTGTACTGTTGACAATGCTATGCCATTATGACTTAGTTATTTTGTATTATTTTGTTTTCATTTTGATCCACTATATTGAGTTATACTATATATAAGGAAATTTTTCCAAGTTAAGTGTGCAATTAAATAGATTTTACAAATACATGGTCAGATAATCACCACCACCACAAAAGATATGTAACATTTCTGTAACCACAAAAAACTTTCCCCTTTAAATTCAACCACATTCCCTCGTCCCAGCTTCAAGCAGCCACTAATTCTAGCAGTATGAACTTTTCCCCAAATTTCATGTAAGTGAGATAATATAATATGTAACCTATTGTGTCTGGCTTCTTTCACTTAATATAAAACTTTTGAGATTCATTAAGGTGGCTGCATCCTTTTTTTTGGTCGTTATTATCTTTTATTGTCTATATTATTCTATTGTCTGAGTATAACACAATTTCTTTACCAATTTATAAATTGAGGGTTATACCAAAATATGTTTACTGTTGTTCCCAGGAAATTGATGTTTTTCCATTTTTGACTATTAAGAATACAACTGCTGTGAACATTTGCATGCAAGCCTTTGTGTAGACATGTATCATTGGGGGAAAATACAAAAGAGTGGAATTGATGGGTAAAATACTAACATGTCTTTAACTTTCTAGTAAAATGCTGAACTGTTTATCAATTAGTTGTATATGATAGTTCTACTTGGTCCACATCCACACTAATACTGGTCATGGTCAGTCCTTTAACTTTTAGTCTTTCTAATATGTGTTGAGGTATCTCATTATAGAATTCATTTGTATTTCTTTGGTGACTAAGGATCATGTTCATCTTTTTGTGTACCAGTTTCTTAGATCTGCATCTACTTTGAGTAAGTTTTCAAATGCTTACTCATTTTTTTATTGAGTGTTTGTCTTCTTTGTTTGTTATTGAATTGTCAGAGCTCTTTATATATTCCAGAATAATTTATATATGAGATACATGCTTTACAACGTTTCATCCAGTATCTGGCTTGCCTTTTCAACTTATTAACAAGGACTTTTAAAGTATCTTTGCTGATGTATAATTGATGTACAATAAGCTACACATATTAAAAGTGTGCTATTTTATCAACTTTTACATATATATGTGTACACCACACAAACACTCAAGAACTATGAAACCATGAAAACAATCAAATAAACACTTCTACCATCCTCCAGTTTTTCTTTTGCTCTGTTGAAACCTAGATCTACAACCACCCATGTCAGCAAGCAAACAATTATTTGAATTTTGCTGTTATACAGTAGCTTGAATTTCCTGAAAATTTATATAAATGAATTCATAGTATATGTATGTATTTTTTCCTGGTTATATTCATTGTTCATAATACTTTTGAGATTCATCCATGCAGTTTTCCAAATCAATACTTCATTATTATGCAGATTATTATTCCATTTAGTTATGTAAAAAATTTGTATATTCCTGTACATTTTGATGAATATTGACTTGTTTAAAATTTTCGTAATACAATCCGAGTCATGGCACCAAAAAAAAAATTTCCTAATGCAAATGATGATGCATGAATATTTGCACACAAGCTTTTTTTGGGGGGGAAGGGCAGAGGAATAGGGAGAGGAACAATCTTAGCAGGTTCCACGCTCAACATGGAGTGCAACATGGGGCTTGATCTCACATCCCTGAGATTATGACCTGAGCCAAAATAAAATTATCAGTTGCTTAACTGACTGAGCCACCCAGGCACCCCTGCATACAAGTTTTTTTTTTATGTATATTTGTGTTTTTTATTTGTGGAGGCACGTCTTGGAATAAAATAGCATATGATATATCATATGATATATGAATGTGTAACTTTTAAGAAACTCCAATTTTTTTTAAGTATTGAAACCATTTTACAGCAATGATAAATGGGACTCCCTTGTAAATACATGGGATTGTCTTTTAAAAATTTTTAACTTTATAATGAATGTGCACCTATATCTCCTTTTGTGTGCATGTATGTGTGGGTTTTTTTTTTCAGATTTGTTTATTTGTTTAACATTGATTTTTCTCCTTTTGGAAAAATCATCTTTGTTATTTTAACTGCATTTCTTTAATAATGTTGTGTGTCTTTTCATGTGCATATTGGCCATTTGTATATCTTCTTTTGTGAGGTAGCTGAGCAAACCTTTTGCCGGTTATTTAATTGAGCTAGTACTCTTATTATTCAGTTGTAAGAAGCTTTCATCTACTCTGAATTCATGTCCTTTGTATGATTTATGGGTTTTGAATACTTTCTTTCAGCCTGTGGATTGCCTTATTTTATTATTGATGGTATTTACTCTTGATGAAATCCACTTTTTAAATTACTATTTTTTTAAAATCTGCTATTTTTGCTCTAAGGTCTAACCAAGGGTAGGAAAATTTTGTCCTACATTTGATTCTAGAAATTTTAGTTTCACATATTAAAGTTTTGTTTGTAATCCATTTTGAGTTTTTTGTATAAATATACACTTAAGTGTACCCTTTTTTAAAAAATTTATCATTTCTAAGTGTGACATTGTGATCCATTGTGATCCATCCAAGTGTGACAACTGATCCATTGATGGATCAGATAGTAGTTCTATTCTAGAACTTAATGTTATTCTATGTACTTAATGTCTATGAATGACATTAAGTACATTCATAATGTTGTATAGTCATCACCACTATCTATTTCCAGAACATTTTCATCATCCCACACATAAATTTTCTACTCCTTAAATAATAATTCTTGGGGCACCTGAGTGACTCAGTTAATTGTCTGACTCTTAATTTTGGCTCAGGTCATGATCTTAGGGTCATAAGACCAAAACACATCAGGCTCTGTGTTGGACATGGAGCTTGTTTAAGAGTCTCTTTCTCCCTGTCCCTTGTGCTTCCAACTTCAATCCCAGACTCGTGCACACACACACTCTTTTTCTCTAAAAATAAAATAATGGGGCGCCTGGGTGGCTCAGTGGGTTAAGCCACTGCCTTCAGCTCAGGTCATGATCTCAGGGTCCTGGGATCGAGCCCCGCATCCGGCTCTCTGCTCAGTGGGGAGCCTGCTTCCCTCTCTCTCTCTCTACCTGCCTCTCTACTTGTGATCTTTCTCTGTCAAATAAATAAATAAAAATCTTTAATAAAAAAAAAAAAGAGAGACAGATGAAGATGATTAAGAGACAGCAAGAAGATGATGTAGGGAATTAAGGGACAGAAGGAAACTATCCATTAGATGCAGTCTTTAAAAAAAAAATAAAATAAAATAAAACAAAATAAATAGAAATTTAAAAAAATAGAGTAAGCCTCCATTTTCTCCTCCTATCAACCCTAGTAACTTTGATTCTATTTTCTATATTAGGAACTTGTCTATTCTAGGTAACTCACATATGTAGAATTATACAATATTTTTACTTAGATGTCTGGCTAATTTCACTTGGCATAATGTTTTCAAGATTCATTCATTTTATAACATGTATTAAACTACCATTCTTTTTAAAAGTGAATTAATATTCCATTGTTTGTATATTCCACATTTTGTTCATTCATATTCTCCTGGACATTTGCATTGTTTTCAGTTTTGGGGTATTGTGAATAATGTTGGTATGAACACTGGTATACAAGTACGTGTTTAAGCCATCCCTGCTTTCAATTATTTTGAGTATGTACCTCTAAGTGGAATTACTAAAGGATATGGTAATTCTATGCATAACTAAAAAAAAACAGCCATCCTAATGTGTGTGTAGTACTGTTTCATTGTGGTTTTATTTTTTAAAGATTTTATTTATATATTTGAGAGAGAAAGAAAGAGAGTGAAGGCGGGAGAGGTAGAGGGAGAGGAAAAGCAGATTCTTCACTGAGTAGGGAGCCCAATGTGGGCCTTGCTCCCAGGACCCTGGGATCATGAGCCAAAGGCAGAATCTTAACCGACTGAACCACCCAAGCCCCCTCACTGTGGTTGGTTTTAATTTGCTTTTCCTTAATAATTAGTGATCTTGAGCATCTTTTCTTGGGCTTATTGGCTACTTTTCTTGGACTTGCAGGCTACTCGTGTAATATTTGAAAAAAAAAATGTCTATTCAAATGATTGGCCCATTTTTTTAAATTGGATGTTGTTGCTGTTGTTGACTTTTAGGAATTCCCCATATGTTCTAAATATTGACCCTTACCATATGTATACTTTCCAAATATTTTCTTCAATCTTGTAGATTCTCTATTTTTGTGTGAATAGTATGAAGTCAGAAGTCAGAGTCATTTTTTTTTTGTTTCTATTTCAGATAAGTTGTAGGCCTCTGCATACTTTCCCTAAACACTTCAGTATGTGTATTGTTACCTAATGTTCAATATTTACTTATCAATTCTGTGCAAAATTTACATGCATTGAAATGCATGGATCTTATTGCATTTACTTAGTTTCAAGAAATACATACACCTATTGTAAACAAAATGCCTGTCAAGATATGGAATATTACTATGTTTCAGGAAAGTTTCCCATTGTCCCTTTCCAGACAGTTCCCACCATCTTGTCCCCACATGTAACGATATCACTCTCTTTTTAACCATTGATTTCATTTGACTTTTCTAGAGCTTCAGAAAAAATTGAAAGAAAAAAGAATATGCACTCTTTTGTGCAAGGTTTGTTCTACTTAGATTGATAAATTAGATTAGATTCATTCATGTTGCCCAAACCCAGTAGTCTGCACCTTCATCATGGTGAGTAATATTTCATTTTGTGGCTATACCACCCTTTGCTCATCCTTTATTAGTTGACATTTGGGGTATTTCAAATTTTTGGCTGCAGTGGTCATTTGGTATAGGTCTTCTTTTATGAATATACATTTTAATTTCCCTTGGATACCTAAATGTTCACTTCCAACACATATGAGTTTAAGTTGCTCCACATTTGGTGTTATTATTAGATTTTTACATTTTGTCCATCTGATACCTGAGAGGTGTGTAGTAGCATCTCACTGGTTTCATTTACATTTCCATCATGAATAATGATACTGGAGAGTTGTCCAGGTGGTTATTGTCCATGCATATATCTTTTTTGTTGAAGATGTGAGGTAGGAATAAAGGTTAGTTTTTTGTTCATAGATAGCCTGTTATTCCAAGATTATTTATAGAAATATTTCCTTTCCCTGTTGGATGGTTATGGCGCCATGATCAAAAATCAAATAGCCATCTTAGTTTGGGTCTATTTCAAGGCTTTCTCCTATGTTCCATTTATCTATGTACTCATCCTAATACCAATACCATACTTTCTTAACTATTATATCTTTTTAGTAAATCTTGAACTCAAACTCTGCTCTTCTTTTGTAAGATTGCTTTGTACATAATATGCTTTTCCCTTTGTATATACAAATTAAAATCAGATTTTCAGCTTTTAGTAAATAGTTTTTAAGGAAAATGATTTTTTCTTGCATTGAATCTGTAGATCAATCTGTAGAAATTGACATCTTGACAATGTCATGTTTGTCAGTCTATGAATATCATATATCTCTTCCTTCCTGGGGTACAGAACTCAATTATCTTGTATCCTACCTAAAGTTAGGGAGCAGTGACAATTGCCTGGCTTTTTCTATTCATCTTTAGTGTTTTCTGCAGTTCAAAATAGATTCAAGTAATACTCCCAAGGAAAGTGCAAAACTAACATGAGTGACTTCAGAACCTTTTGGCAGTTGGCTCAAATCAAGGCTCAGAGCAGCTGGTCAGTCACACAGCGTCAGCAGGACTGCAGCCCTGTGAGGGCCAGGCAGGGCTGGGTGCACCTGTCTCCCAGATGCATCTGGTCTGGAGAAGTGTTAATGACCATCTGGACCAACATGGAGAGAACCCAAAGTGTTCCATTTACTTGGAGTTCCAAAATAACTGCAAATAACCACTTAAGTTGTTTTTGAATATGCAGCAAAACAAATTATCGATCTAAACAGAGAATCACACTCTCCTCTTAGGGCATGCTGCTTTTCAGAAGCAAGAATCAAGATGGGCAAGTCATGATGTAATAAAGCCATAAGTGGATTTTTCAGATTTATTTCTGAGGTTATTTCTGTATCGTGGCGATTATGAATAATGCTGTCATGAACATGAGAGTACAGATTTCCCTGAAATAGTGATTTTTATGTCCTTTGGATTTATACTCAGAAATGGGATTGATGGATCAGATGGTAGTTCTATTTTTAATTCTTGAGGAAACTTCATAATGTTTTCCATAGTGACTGTACCAGCTTACATTCCCACCAAGGGTGCTCAAAGGTCCCCTTTTCTCCACATCCTCAATAGCACTTGTATCACTTGTCTTTTTTACAGAAGTCATTCCAAAAGGTGTGAAGTGATATCTCATTATGGTTTTGACTTGAATTTCCCGAATAATCAGTAAAATTTAGAATGTTTTCATGTACCTGCTGACCATGTATATCCTCTTTGGAAAAAGGTTCACTCCAGTCCTTGCTTATTTTTGATGGAATTATTTTATTTCATTTCTTTTTGGGTTTTGTTTTGTTTTGTTTTGTTCATTTTCCTATTGAGTTGAATAAGTTCTTTTTTTTAAACTTAATATAATGTTATTTTTTTTCAGTGTCCAAAATTCATTGTTTATGCACCACACCCATCTTTTTGCCATTGAGGATGATATTTGCTGTGGGTTTTTCATAGATAGATTTTATGAAGTTGAGGAATGTTCCCTCTATCCTTATACTTTGAATCATTTTAACAGAAACAGATGCTGAATCTTGTCAAATGCTTTTTCTACACATCAATTGAGAGGACCATGTGGTTCTTCTCTCTTCTCTTATTGATTTGTTCTATCACATTAATTGATTTGTGAATGTTGAACCACCCTTGCATCCCACAGATAAATCCCACCTGGTCATGGTGGATAATCTTTTTAATGTACTGTTAGATTCTAGGGGCACCTGGGTGGCTCAGTGGGTTAAAGCCTCTGCCTTTGGCCAAGGTCATGATCCCAGGGTCCTAGGTTCGAGCCCCACATTGGGCTCTCTGCTCAGTGGGGAGCCTGCTTCCCCCACTCTCTCTCTGCCTGCCTCTCTACCTACTTGTGATCTCTGTCTGTCAAATAAATAAATAAAATAAAATAAGTGTACTGTTAGATTCTATTAGCTAGGATCTTGTTGAGAATCTTGGCATCCATATTCATCAGGGATATTGGTCTGAAATTCTCCTTTTTGGTGGGGTCTTTGCCTGGTTTGGGGATCAGGGTAATAATGCTGGCTCCATAGAAAGAGTCTGGAAGTTTTCCTTCTGTTTCTATTTTTTGAAACAGCTTCAGGAGAATAGGTATTACTTCTTCTTTGAATGTTTGGTAGAATTCTCCAGGGAATCCATCAGGTCCTGGGCTCTTGTTTTTTGGGGAGGTTTTTGATCACTGCTTCACTCTCATTACTAGATATTGGTCTATTCAGGTTGTCAATTTCTTCCTGATTCAGTTTTGGAAATTAATAGGTTTCCAGGTATGCATCCATTTCATCTAGGTTGCTTAACTTATTGGCATATAACTGTCGATAATAATTTCTGATTATTGTTTTTATTTCCTTGGTGTTAGTTGTGATCCCTCTGTTTTCATTTATAATTTTATTAATTTGGGTCCTCTCTCTTTTCTTTTGGATTAATTTGGCCAATGGTTTATCAATCTTATTGATTTAAAAAAAACAGCTTCTAGTGTCATTGATGTGTTCTACTGTATCCCTAGTTTCTATATCATTGATCATTTCTCTAATCTTGATTATTTCCCTTCTTGTGTGTGAGGTTGGTTTAATTTCTTGTTGATTCTCCAGTTCTTTAAGGTGTAGAGACAGCTGGTGTATTCTGGATTTTTCAATTTTTTTGAGGGCGGCTTGGAGGCTATGTATTTCCCCCTTAGGACCGCCTTTGCTGTTTCCAACAGGTTTTGGACCGAAGTGTCTTCATTCTCATTGGTTTCCATGAATTGTTTGAGTTCTTTGATTTCCTGGTTAATCGAAACATTATTAAGCAAGGTGGTCTTTAGCTTCCAAGTGTTTGAATTCCTTCCAACCTTTTTCTTGTGGTTGAGTTCCAGTTTCAAAGCATTGTGGTCTGAGAATATGCAAAGAATAATATCAGTCTTTTGATATTGGTTGAGCCCTGATTCGTGACCCAGTATGTGGTCTATTCTGGAGGAAGTTCCATGTGTGCTCTAGAAAAATGAGTATTCTGTTCTTTTAGGGTGGAATGTTCTGTATATATCTATGACGTCCATCTGGTCCAATGTGTCATTCAATACCTTTGTTTCTTTATGGATTTTCTGCTTGGATGATCTATTACTGAGAGTGGCATGTTAAGATCCCCTACTATTAATGTATTCATATCAATATGACTCTTTGTCTTGATTAATGGTTGTCTTATGTAGTTGGCTGCTCCCGTACTGGGGACATAAACATTTACAATTATTAGATATTCTTGGTGGATAGACCCTTTAAGAATGACGTAGTGTCCATCTTTATCTCTGACTACAGTCTTTAGTTTAAAACCTAATTTATCTGATATGAGAATCGCTAGCCCAGCTTTCTTTTGAGGCCCACTGGCATGAAAGATGCTTCTCCATCCCTTCACTTTCCATCTGGATGTATATTTAGGTTCCAAATGGGTCTCTTTTAGATAACATATGGACAGGTCCTATCGTTTTATCCAATTTGCAACCCTGTGCCATTTTATGGGAGGGTTTAGGCTGTTTAAGTTGAGAGTGATTATTGAAAGATATGTTTTTATTGACATAATGTTGCTCGTGAAGTCCTTATTTCTATAGATTATCTTTGTAAATTTCTGTTCTATGACACCCCTGGATTCTTTCTTCCCTTATATAACCCCCCCCCTTAATATTTCTTGTAGTGCCAGCTTAGTGGTCATATACTCTTTTAAACCTTGTTGGTCTTGGAAGCTCTTTATTTCTCCATCCATTTTTAATATCAGCCTTGCTGGATAAAGTAGTCTTGGCTGCATGTTCTCTCATTCAGTGCCCTGAATATGTCTTGCCAGCTCTTTCTGGCTTGCCAGGTTTCTGTGGAGAGGTCTGACATTATTCTGATGGACCTTCCTCCATACATAAGGAATCTATTCCCCCTAGCTACTCTCAAAAGCTCTTGTCTAAAATTATGAGTCATCAGTCTTGTAATCAGGTACCTCAAGGTCTTTCTAGATTCTTTCATCTTTGGGGGTGATCTTTCATATTGTTTTCCCCTGATATTGGGGTTTTACAGTTTTATGGGGACACTGTGGTGGTTGTCCTCTCTTTCTTTTGGCTGGCTTTCTGGGGGAAGGGCCTGGCATGTTGTCTTTCAGTCATTCTTGCTTGGGTTGAGTCCTTCTGCTCCCCATCAAGGGGCTGGGCTCTGTGGAAACCTGTTTTTCAGGCATTTGTTCTCTGGAGGTTTTTGATCTTTGGTGGCTTTTTGCCTCTTCAGCTTTTCAGAGGTTTAGTAGAAAGCAGACTGCACCCAGACCTCCGTGTCAGAGAGAAGCCTCAGTCTGCTCCCCTCTGGGTGGTCCAGAACACACAGACTCCCTCTCTGCAAATTCTGCTAAGCCATGCAACCTCCCATAGGTAGTGCACATCCCGAGTCATCGTCTCAGGGATTGCCTGAAGCACCCACCTGTTCCTGCACCCTTGTGCCAAAACCATGAGTGATAATGGTTCAGGGAGCCCGCTTCTGGTGGTTGCCTCTGCCGGAACTGCTGTCCAGGGTAGTTTCTTCAAGTCTGGGCTGAGAGTGTACAGACTCTTGGCCAGTCCTAGAGACTGCCGGCTAACACCTGCATGGACCACTCCCAGGCACCGAGAGGAGTATGGTTCAGACCCCAGTCATGCAGTGAGTGTGGAGTGCAAAAGGCTGTGGTTCTAGAGAGCACCCACCAGACACACTCAAGCTGTGCAACCCCGGGGACTGGAGGATCCATCGCAGCACTGTCTCTGGCACAGGTGGTCACCAGCAGTGGCCTTCCTGGGTCTGTAAGTTTAGGGCCATGCCCGCGACCTCCCAGTTCCACCAGTTGTCCCTTAAGATCTTTTGCTCTTTTTGAGTGCTCTTAACTAGACTCCAAGTCAATGTTGGTCTCCAATCACAGGGCACTTCCATATTGGGGTGTTACTTTTCAATGGGTTGTTTCTGGTGGCTCCCTCCTCCTTCTGTTTATCCTCTGATATCAGTCTGATCATTCCCAGTATGCTTTACTTGTCCACTGGAATCTTCTGCCCCCATAGAGATCCAGAAGTGCATAATCCTACATCTCAGGCTGGTTTCCTGGGTGTTCAGAGTATTCTGATAGATAATTAGCTCACTTTAGGGGACTGGTTGAAACAGGGTCTTCTACTTCTCCACCATCTTGCTCCTCCTCTGAATTGTATGAGTTCTTTATATATTTTGGATTTTAACTCCTTATCAGATATGTGGTTTGCAAATATTTTCTCCCATTCCATAGGTTGCCTTTTCATTTTCCTAATTGTTTCCTTTCTGTGCAGGAGGTTTTTATAGTTTGATATAATCCTACTTGTTTATTTCAGCATTTGTTTCCTGTGCTTTTGCCATTATATTTTTAAAAAATCATTGCCAAGACAATCATATAATCCAACAATCCTGCTTCTGGTTATATATAAAAAAGAAACAAAATTAATATCTTGAAGAGCTATCTGTATTCATATGTTCATTGCAACATTATTCACAGCAGACAAAATATGGAAACAACCAAGTGTCCATTGAAGATTAATGAGTAAGGAAAGTATGATATATAAAAATGGATATGGACACAATGGAATATTACTCAGCCATATAAAAGAAACTTTGCCACTTGTAACAACATGAATGAAACTAGAGAGCATTATGCTAAGTGGAATAAGCAAGACAGAGAAAGACAAATGCTGCATGATATCGCTAATATGACAAATCTAAAGAAAAACAAAAACAGAAAAGCTGAGCTCATTAAAACATAGGATGATGGTTTCCAGGGGCTGAGGAGTGGAAGAAATGGGGGAGAAGTTGGTTAAAGGATATACAAATTTCAGTTACAAGATAAATAAGTTCTCAGGGTCTAGTGTACCAACATGGTGAATATAGTTAATACCAGTGTATTGTATACTAGAAATTTGTTGAGAGTAGGTCTCAAACATTCTCATCAAAAAAAAGTATCTATGTGAGTTGATGTTAATTAACTTGATTGTGGGAAGGATTTCACAAGTACACACATATCAAATCATCAAATCATCACATGTACACTTTAGATATATTATAATTTTTGTCAATTATACTTCAATAAAGCTGGGAGGAAACATAATTCTGATCTTACTCTCCATAACTCACTAAGGCTCATAGCTCTAATTATTGAACATAACTCTGTACACCTCACCATCCAAGACACTGAAGATAGGGTTATAAAAACCCATCCCTAACAATGCTTCCTATTTATTAAAAGATATAAAACACCTATTTTAAAAGATGATAATACACAAGGATGCATACATTAAAGCACAAATATTCAATATTGACTGCATGGTTGTCACAATGAAATGATTATGTGATTGAGTGGATGACATAAGGTAAAATTGTAAGATATAAGATCTTTTAATGTGGATAAGGCATTTTGGGGGGAAATGATTTCTCCTACATTGAATCTGTAGATCAATTTGGAGAAAATTAGCATCTTAAAATTGGCATTTCCCCAAGTGTAAAATGAGGCCAGTCATCCTGCTCCCCTGTCCCCCTGGGATCATCAAAAGGACCATTGGAGTGCCTGGCAAAGGGAGAGGTGCTGGGTGGGGATGTCACTCCTCATGACCCCTCCCCACCATGCACTCGAACTGTCACTGTTTCCTAACAGTATGGGTCCCATGAATGAAATCCTCGATGCAGATGAAAACTGACAGTTTTCTTAGACACCACAACACCACTAGTTGGGGTTAGGTATCTCTGGTCTTCAAGGTAACATGTAAGACCTGAGGCTGCCAACAATGTGACCTTATCATTCTTGGGATTCATCCTTTCTTAATCTACTTTGACCAATTCCACTGGATGTTTGACTTCTACTGATTTTCCATCTCACGTAGAGGCTCTGAATACCTGTTCACATATCTACCAGACACTTTTACCTGGTAATATCTATAGCAAATTTCCAAGAACCTACAATGCAAATAGGTAAATTGAAAGTTAATAGGTGAGTTGAAAGCAATTTTCTAGAAATACCATTTCTGTACTTAAAAAACAAGAACTGCTGTTAGACTACTTACAGACTATCTCAAAGCCTGCATTCAAAAGTAGCTGGAGTCAGTGTTAAGGAGTTTAATCAAGGGAACAGTTTTTAAACAATAATACATTAGCTGAAAATAAAACCATAAATAAAAGGGATGACCCAGGGGCGCCTGGGTGGCTCAGTGGGTTAAACCTCTGCCTTTGGCTCAGGTTATGATCTCAGGGTCCTGGGATTGAGCCCCGCATCAGGCTCTCTGCTCAGCAGGGAGCCTCTCTCTCTGCCTGCCTCTCTGCCTACTTGTGATCTCTCTCTCTCTGTCAAATAAATAAATAAAAATCTTAAAAAAAAAAAAAAGAAAAAGAAGATGACCTGGCTTTTAAGAAAATACCTTTGGGGGTACCTGGATGGCTCAGTAGTTTAAGTGTCTGACTCTTGGATTCAGCTCAGGTCATGATCTCATGTTGGGATGAAGCTCTGTGGCTGGCTCCACACTCAGTTGGGAGTCTCCTTGATTCTCTCTCTCTCTCTTTCTCCTTCTGACTCTCCCCACCAACCCCACTTGCATGTGCAGTTTCTAAAAATAATATAGGTAAATATCTGTATCTATATCTATATCTTTAATGTGGGGACAGGTGGAAGATTTGAGGGAGGGAATAATGACAGTGGAAGGCTTAAAAGTAGGGACCATGTTCTTATTCATAAGTTCCATACATGTGACATTCAGTGCAACAAGTCTGCTGATGTTAGGATGTATAAGATTCCATCTGATTCTCTGTTTGCACCTGTTGCCTGTGCTATCACTCCACTAATATACTTTCAAAAGTTCATCCTGCCAGAGAATTTCAAGATGAAAAGAAGAAAGTATTAAAGTTCCTTATCTGAGGCAGGTACAAAAGACTCATCAATCCTCCCAGGAAACACTTTATAGATGGTTGAGGAAGAGGAAATTTCTAGTGTAAAAAGCAAAAATAAAAGTGTAATATTCTAGAATTAATAATTTATCTGGGGATCTGTAGTATTTTATCTAGATTTAAATGAAATTTATTTCCTTCAGAATTTTAATTTAAAGAGAAATAACATCGCCAATTATTTACCAGCAGCACCATGCAGCACAAGCAAAAAAAAAAAAAAAATCAGGGGATTTTATTTCATTTTATATATTCTTATTTTGATTTTTATTCAAATTGTTACCATATTTAATGCTTGTGAATATTTTTGTATAATGGCATATGGAGGGAGCCCTCTTTGGCTGCATTTCATTTATCGTTTTCCCGCTAATAAAAACTATCACTTATTAATTCCTGATACCAACTGTTTTCCAAGTGTACACATTATTTATTATATAAATAATAACAATGGTTTACTAATAGGTTTTTAATGAGAAGTGAATAATTGTTCCATTAATATAAGCACACTACTATTTATTTCTCATGAACTTAATCCTCAACTTGTCTTGCGATCTAGTTATAGGATTCTAAATTATGTTTATTGGTTTCATTTTATATGCAAGCAATAATCTTATGAATACATGTAAGTTTACAATCACTGTTTACATGGCCCAAATTGCTGTATTTTTCCCCAATCTTTGGAAATTGATCCTCTAATTATGTGATAATTACTATTTAGTGATGGGATAATTATAGAGTAATTGTTAAGTCATTATTGAGTAATAACATTGTAACACCATGAAATTACAGGGTAGATAAATGCATGCCAATTTTTACATACTAAAGCACAGTCCAGAAAATCCAATAATTATATTTTATTGCATTTTAGGAAAGTATACAATAAATCCCACTAACCAGTTTCAACATTGATATATATTTAGTGAAATTGCTTCAAAATAAAACCTTTATTACTTCTCAGATGAAATCAACTGGCTTAATTTTTGTGGAAATTTAATGGTGGAGACAGAGAGTGTGATAAGAGTTTATGTTTCTTTTTAAATATTACTGTGCATATTACCTTTTACATTTAAGTAAACTGTATTATAAGGCACAAATGAGATTTCTGGTGAAAATAAAAAACAGTGCTATTATTTTTAATGTGGTTATCTGCTGAATTGGGCACAAACTAGAAAGCGCTAGCTAAGCTTTTATCATTCTAATTTATATACTATATTTACATACACATTCCCACCTGTAGGAAACAAACAAACAAAAAAACCCCATGCTTCTGTGGGAAAAGCAGATTCTGAGGGCTCAATTACATACTTTTGCAAGACTTCAATGTCATGAAAGGCAAAAAATTCTTGGGGAATTATTCTATATTAAAAGAGAATTAAATCCATGACAAGTAAAAGTAACAAATTATTTAGCTTATGATTCTGGGCCATAAAAAACAACAGTAATATATAGTATATTACTGAGATAATTGGGGAAATCAGAGTTGGGTTATGGATTAATAAGAAGTATTACATATACATTAATCTTACTGATTGTGTTCACTATATTCTTTTATGTTGGAGAATATACTTGTTCATTGATGACACATTTCACTATTAACCGGAATGTTCTACTATCTTAGGAAAAATAACGTGTGTCTACACACACACACACACACACACACACACATTCACACATACTTATGGAAAGAGAGAAGGAGGAATGAAAGGAGGGAGAGAAAGCAGTAATAGTAAATGTCGACAAGAAGGAGAGAGAGAGAGAGAATTATATAGATGGTAGGTACATAAATGCTCATTGTATTCTTGTGTTAGTTTGAAACCTTAGGAGCTTCCTGGGTGTAATCTGAAACCATCCCCCATATGTGGAGAACAAGGATAAACTGGAGAAAGAGCTAGGCCACTCCAGACAGATCAGTAGGTGGCAGGTTTAATAAGCAAGGGAACTTACATACCAGGCTTGTCTTGGGGGTGCCACAAGCATAGATGTCTGCACCTGCCCACTAAATCCTTATACAGGGGCCTTAACTGGGCTGTTACGTGTATCATTCAGATAGGTTCAGTACCATATTGCTATCTCAAGGCTATGTCCTGGGTAAGCAGAATGTACATTCCAAAGACAGGGTCAGAGGTAAGGAGCTTCCAATTGCCAGGGTCTGGCTTACAGGCCAACCAGCTACCCTATCCTCTCAGTGACCCTTTCTGACACTTCTCCCCTGTGACCAGCTCTTACGATCTCATATGCCCACCCTGCCTTTGGAAATGTGCCCTGGCTGGTCAGCAAGGGGTTTTAGAAGGTTGCAGGTGACTCCTTTGGCAGCTGTCTGGCTTCACAGGAAGCAGATGCCACAGCAACCATAGCTATATTTATACGTGTGCTATAATATCCTCCAGGCCAAGGGAGGGAACAAATATGATGGCCAAATGATCATACCAGTGGAGGACAGAGCATGTCCATCTGGCCTTGAAAAGAGTGAAGTTGGCAATTGTTATCATGAAGCAGATTCTTGCCTGTGCCCTTTAAAAACCCCAGATTCAGTAGCCCAACCACCCAGGTGGAAAACACAGCCAAAGATTCATGCCATGAACTACTGGTTTCATTTGGGGCAACCCAATAAATATCTGGACAGCATACCAGTCAGTGCCAAACCAGCCGCTATCCTTTAATGTGACAGAATGACTACACAGTGATAGCCACTCCATATTTCTAGTACAATTGGGTTGGATCTGTTTAGAGTGATTTTTGTTGTTGTTGTTCCCAACATGGGGATACCTGGGTGTTTAAATGTCCATAACCCAGGGTAAGACACATAAACCCATCCCAAATCTGAGCATAGCCATCCATGGCTCTGATGGTGGTATTTCTAGGACCTCTCTGGTCAGCAGTTTGATGAGATGCCTATGTGGTTTGATTGTCATAAAAAGAATACTATGTCCAGTGTTACTGATAGTCTGTGCCACAGGCCAGATTTCTGGATCAGATGAATTAATAGATGAATTAATAGTAATACTCGTTCTAGCTTGTTCTTCCTTAATGTACTGCTTTAAGGCTTCCCAATCCTCTTACTGGAGTGGTGATACCCACCATGGTAATCCTAATGAGCTGGAGAAGAACATTGGCCCATATACCCAACAGGTGGATTAATCTCTTTGCTGGGCACACAGGTAGGCTCACTGTAGAAAGGCACTTCCACTAGGTGCCCATCACATGAATGGTCACCACAGGAGCAGCTGAAATCTAAGGTCAAAAGACAGTTATTTAGTAGGAACTTATATGGATGGGAAGGGTTTCCTCTTCTGTAAAATTTGCACTTCTGTAAAAATTTCCTCTTTTGTAAAACTCTGTAAAATAAGCATCAGCACTAAGACTGATGCTTAGATGTCAATGTGGCTGCAGCTTTAAGAATGTGACCAGGCTGTGCATACCATTCATGTTGGCCAGGGAAGACAGCACTATCAGGAGTGAGGAGATAGACTGGTGGAGGAATATGCCTGACCAGAACCCCCATCTTCTCTCCTCTTTTAGTGGTGCATGTTCCATTCCAGGTATAATGCACTTCAACAGATCCAGCTTTCAACAGGCAACAGGACCCCAGTGCAGAGTGAATAGTTCCACATCACCTATGAGTATGAAGTAACCCACCCATCCTGGTAGGACATCTAATTGTGAATTCCAGTAGGAAATTCCTTTCCCCAGCATGATGGGGTTTGGTGTTCTCCACAGCACATCATGTTGATGTATAGTGAGAGTCAGGGCAATGGTTGTTTCCCACAACTTCTATACCTTTACAGTATTGGGGATTTCAGCAGAAGTCCCCAGTCTGACATATGGGCAATAGGCCCTACTCATTCATCATTCAAAATTATTAGAACCTGGGGTGATACTTCAGTTATTCTAATCAAGGTGGTGTTACTTGTCAGTCATTTAATCTGCTGCTTTAATATTCTATTTCCCTTTTTACTGACCATGGTCTTTGCAGGTTGTACTAGAGATGACACCTCCATTCAATGTCATGTTCTTTTGCCTAGTCTTGTATATCATGAGTTTTGAAATGTGACCATCAATTGCTGTCTGTTCAATGAGAGTGACCATACTCAGCTTCTCTATTCTCCTAATGATGGCAGCCTGGTTTGCTTGGTGGCAGGAGAAAGCTTGAATTGGTCCAGGTGAAGTATTCACACAATCCAAGGCATATTTAGACCCCTCACATCACAGGGAGAGGGGGGTCAACATAATCAATTTGCCAATTGCTCATTGATTGGGAACTCTGGTGGAGGGCCCCAGACTCCTTCGCCAGCTCCTTGGGCATTGTTTGGAACACATAAGGCACAATATTACTGCATTAACCAAGTCACTGTATTTCAGAAACCATCAGGCATCCTTGGCAATTTGCCATTCCACCACTGCAGTGGCCACTCTTTCTATGCAGCTAATCTGCATCATCTGTTAAAGAGTCAATTGCTAGGGCTTGTACCTGAGCTGGAGCATTAGCTTCCTGATTGCCAAGAAGTGTCACTGTCTCATGAGTCAGGACTTGGAAGACTCTTAGAACTGCCTCAAGCTCTTTCAGGCAATTCCAAATGCCTGTCAACATATCCATGCCTCAGTTTGCCATTGTCCCAGTCATAGTGTTAATCTTTCTCAAACAGCCCAACGGTCAGTGCAAAAGTTAGAGACTAGGGCTCATGTGTGATCACCAGTCAAATAGCTCTTGAGTTCAGCCCACCAGCAGCTGAGGTTCATTGCTTTTTCTGTCTGGATGGTGTCAGTGTTGGGTTGAATAGTGACTGCCGTCCTTGTGCATGGATTGCCTCCACTAGACCCATCTATAAATCAGACACAAGGGGAGGTATTTCCCCTACTTCCACTCTATAGGTCTCAGGGGCCACCACAAGAATGGGGGTGGGGCAACTGGAGGATCTAATAGCACCTGTAGTTTTAGACAGAGTGGGTTAGGGGACAGGGTACTCCTTTACTGCAAATATGCATACCACATAGTCAAAGTGGGTGGTGAGCCATGACAGAAGTAGGTAACTGAACATAATCCAATCTACCCCTTGATGGAAAGAAGTTATTACCTTGATAATGATGTTCTTTCCTGAGAGGCTCTTCTGCTAGGAGATGTTGCTCTGTGGGGATATGTTGGTTTCCTGCTCCTTTCCAAAACTGGGACCAAAATCCAGGGAGAATTCTCTCCTGTTGTCTCTGCCCCAGTGCCAGTTATTACTTCTGGAGTCACAGATATATTTAACTTAAATGGTAGCCCTGCTGGAAAGATACCTGGAGCTTTAATCTGATTTACTAGTATTTTTGTCTTCTCTAAGGTAACTTGCTGTTCTGATCCCCAATCCCACATGTGGTTTTTCTTTACCAGGCAGTATAAGGAAGGGATGGGGAGGCACTATACCAAGTGGGGAATAAAAGTCTTCCAAAAAAAAAAAATCCTCCCAAACTTCAAAATCCCTACAAAACTTACACCTCTTTCACCTTCTTAGGTGTTGGACAGAAATGCACCTTGTCAATCACAGCTTCTAAGATAACACACATCTCCCCAGCCATATGAAATGACCCCCAAAAGCTTTATGTGGTGCCTGGGCCTTGAGTTTCCTTTTGGTTCATTGTCCGTCTTCTCCCTTCCTGATGTTCCAGCAAATCCTGTAGTAGAGGGAAGTCTTCATGAGTAAACATTATATCATCAATGCAATGGTCCTATTTTATTGATGCAGGGAAGCAGAAAAGGGACAGATCTAGGGTTATCATCCCATAATATGTGGTGGGACTATGCAGGCCACCATTGGCAAGTACGTGAAAGGTCCATTGTTGCCCTTCCTACATGAAGGCAAATTGATCTTGTGACTCAGTGGTAAGGGGTATACTGAAAAAGGCACTTACTAAGTCCAGCATAGCAATGCACATTCTTAGGACCACGACCAAGTCTCTAAGATGGTCTCAGTTTGGGCACAACCACATGAATCGGGGAGGAGCATTACCTTGTTCAATTCTCTGTAGCCCACTGTCATTCATCATGAGCCACCTGGCATTTTATTGTTTAGGCTGAGCTATTTAAAGTACTATGGGCAGGGCATACAATACCCACTTGGTGCAGTTCTTGGTAGTTTCTCTTATCTCCTTATGTCTGGCAGGCAATTCATATTGTTTGATGGTTACCATTCTTCAGAAGGATACAGGCTTGCCAGTCCCCAAGTGTGTTTTCCCTCAGTCCTGGTTTGATTACGCTAACCCTGAGGTGGACTTCACTGATGAGAGATTTTCAGAGTTTGACCTTGTAATACATCAACGTCTAATACATTCTCTGGTGTTTTGGGGGGGAAAGGGAAGAATCCCCAATTTGCAGTATTAAGAGGATCTTCTTGACCATAAATGTTTGTTCTCTGTAACCCACTGAAGGTACAGATGGAACAAGAAAATTTTTGAGGGTTACCAAGTATTAAACTACTATCCATCAGCACAATCACCTTTTGATTATTTCTGGAGGACCAGTTGATAGTGAGCTCATTTGAGGCCTCCAATCACCTCCAGTAGCCTCATCTGAGGGCAATCTTGGCTTCATCTTACATGTGAGGCATGGGATCCACCCTTTCTGAATTGAACTGTTTTCCTGAGACCTCTGCTGGGCCAGGTAGGGCATCAGGGATGGTAGGAATAGATGGGGCAGGACTGAACTATTGTTTAGGTTTTAAAGCTTTCCACTGGGCAACCAACACAGCACTGGTTTGTTGATCTATCTGTTCAGGTGGGGTCCCTGTAGCAATGATATCAAACCACATTTGCTTCCAGGTTATTTTTCTCAGACCCTTTAGAAGAGTGGTTGGAAGAGCCTTGTGGTTCTTTCTGTTTCCCGTCTTCCCATACCCACTGCTGGGATTTGTCAGTTTACCCAAGAACAGCAATACATTATCTAACATCATAAATATCTTGGCCCACAACTGGGCTCTGTGTGGTTATCAGTGTTCCATCAGGTGTTGGGGGAGGACCGCAGAATCTCAGCTTTCATTCCTGCAGTGAATGTGACCCAATCAGGGCTTTCAAAGATGGATGTAGATTGCCCGTCTCAATCCCAATTCCCTAAGAGTTTGTTATATTTCCTCTATAGAGCAGTCCCATCAGCTCAGGGATGTCTCCCTATTGAGCCAAGCTTCCCTTAGGCTGGAATTCCAATTTATAAAGGAATGGGTACCTTGAACCCATTGATATTACTCATTTTCTCTGTCTCTTGCCCAGTCAGAGAAATGCCATCCCCCTGAATCCCGTAAGCTGCACTGACCATGCCTGGATTCTTGCCCTGGCCTTTCGCTGGAACTTGGCAGCTGTACCAATAAACTCAGTGGGAGTATATTCTCCCATCATGAATGTTTCCTGCACTGGGGACTTTTCTGCTGGCTGAGGTTGTTGTTGCAGTGTTTTTGCTCTCCTTTTGGGGGTGGGGGAGGTAAGAAGGCACAGTGTTGAATCCATTTCATTGTCAGTCTCCACTATATTTTTCTTGTCCTAGGGATTCTACCTCTGAATGTCCCAATCAAAATGTCACACACCCTGGGACCTTAATCCATGGTATCTTATAATCCTCCTAGCTTTGCAAAATGGCACACTAAGATCTACAATTTATTATCCATCTCTCTGCTCCCCACCAAAGCTAGTAGAGGAGTGGAGGACTTCCACACATCCTTCTCTAACCTAAGCTCTTCTTCCAACTTTCTGACCCAGATTTAGCTGGGCATTGGTGTCCAGATGAACCGCCCACAGTAGAGGCCCACTGTGACAGCCATGGGTTTCCCTTCTTTGCTACAGTGCACTCTGTGCAGTTCCTCACATAAATGCATTAGACCAGCAGGGCTTTTCTAGGAGTCCGCATATTCACAAGGCAGTCCATATACAGCTAACATATAGGCCACCGCTCCTCATACAGAGGTTGATGGCTAACTGGGGATTCCCTCACAGATGCCTCTTTGCTCTCCTGGCTGGCTGCTAATTGTTCACAACCTTGGAACCTTCTAGAGTGTAATCTGAAACCAGCTCATATATGAGGGGTAGGGAGAGACCACAGAAAGAGGCCACTTCCATCTGGTAGGTGGCAGGTTTAATAAGCTAAGGAACTTATATAAAAGGCTTGTCTTGGATGGTCACAAGACATGCAAATCTCCACACCCACTTCTTAAATCTTGAAAGTTTATGCAGATGCTTTAATTGGGCTCTGTCATGTAGACTGCACAGCTGGTCTCAACACCATGTTGTTATCTCAGGCGTGTTTTCTTGGGCAGCTTGCACAGGGAAAGTAAGTGGAGCACAACTTCCAAGGACAGGAGAAGGGGCAAGGAGTCTCTGATTGCCTTGGTCCAGCTCACAGGTCAACTGAGGATCATGTCCTCTTTTGATGCTTTTCTCCAACATCTCACAACTTGTTTAAGATTAATTTCCTTTTTTCGAAATACAAAGTTAAGGAAATATTTCATGTATCTTCAAGTGTGTGAAAGTTTCACTTGATTCAAATGATATGGTTTGATTGAGTAGGAAATACTCAGGAGAATAAGACAGAATCTCTTTCATTTAGGAATAATAGTTCCCTGATTAACACAGACATGGACAGAACTTACCATGTTATCCAGACAAATGCATTACTTATCTTGAATAAGCGAATTGCTTGCATGTGACCCCACAAAAGAATTGATATAGTCTGGACTATGACTTAATAAATCTTAAAATTGTATTAGAAGACAAAAAATGAGAAAACGCAGGAGTTTCAAAGATAACTATGATGTCAGTGATAGATAAGAGGGTGCATCAATGTGCATTACACTTCATCTAGACTCGTTTGTCATGTGTTGTAGTGCACCCCTTAATTTGCCTCAAATTCATCCCCATATTCCGCATACATACATGTACTACACAAATAGACATTTATATCTGCAATTGATGTAGATACACACATGCAATGGGAATTTGCTTTGACAAAAATATTTAGTGAGTGTGGTGGAAGGAAATGGATATGCATGTTCTAGGTATTTATCTTCTCTTTTTCTAATCCTCGTATCTTTTTTGAGACTAAATTAACTCCCATCCCTGGCACAAATGCACACACGTGCACGCGCGTGCCCACACACACACACACACACACAGAAGAGAGACATATTTAAACCACACAAAAAATCCCACCTATGTCTTGAAAGAGTAGCATGTCACTTTATAAGATCTCTGAAAATATAAGCCTCAAATTATTTCAGTTGATAGCCCTAGCAAAATCAAACTTTGAACTATGTTTTTTTTTTTTCCTTTTGATCTTCATGGTGTCATTCAAAGAAAGGGCAAGACTGGATTCTGAATAATTCTGTATTTACCACTTGACATAGATGTTCATATATTGTGGGAAAAATATATCATAAAGCTGAATTTCTATTGAAAATATTTTCAGAGAAAATAAAATCTTTAGAGTGCATGAAGCAACATTTGCTATCATTTGATATGAAAATCATTTTTTAAAAGAATAAAACAATCAGAGTTTGATAATAGAAACACAGGTATTATAGGAAGATTATTCATCCAACTTCATATCAAATTTATTACATTGGAGAATGTAAATATAAAATACATTTTGTTATTATGTAAAAACTTACATAGTGAATGTAATTTAAAAATATTAATGCTAATTGTGTTACTATCCCACTTAGTGATTATTGATATCAGAAACTTATTTAGTTATTACTTTTTTTTGACTACTAATATTTTTTAAAGAAAACAAGGATAGGGGCACCTGGGTGGCTCAGTCAGTTAAGTGGCTGCCTTCAGCTCAGGTCCTGATCCCAGGGTCCTGGGATCGAGTCCCATATCTGGCTCCCTGCTGGGCAGAGATGCTCGGTGGAAAGCCTGCTTCTCTCTCTGCCTGTCTGCCACTCTGCCCACTTGTGCTCTATCTCTCTGTCAAATAAAATAAGATCTTAAAAAAAAAAAAAAGAGAGAAAACAAGGTTAGTTCTTAAAAAAAAAAAAAAAGACCCCCCACATAAGCTGGAAATTGTAAGTTCCAGTTTTTGCCCTTTGAAGGTAAGTCTTTCACAGTAAACATGATGTCCCGAATTGTTAGTAATTACCATTAAAGTATTATTGCTAACATTCTAACTTAAATTATTATTAAAGTAGATATTTAATTTCATGTGGGTTCATTAAATTAATTTGATATTCTTTGGAAAATAAAATTACTTATTAATAGTAATAGCTATTCAAGTTCTATTTTTCTTAAATTCTCTGTCATTTTCTCCATATATAGATTTTCTTATTTTCCCCCTGTATATTTAATACTTAACCTCTTCCCCCATTAACTCAGTGAAAATAAATTGACATTTTGATCTATTATTTTAAAATAATTCAATTAAGACCATCATTCAGTTTTACAAAAAAATCTTAATCGATTCATTTTAATAAACTATATTATTTTCCATTCAAACTTACATTCATCTTCCACATGCTGTAGAGATTACCAGAAGAGACTTAATGTGCCTAAACACTCTGATTATGTCAGTTCTGTGTTCTCAGAGAGGTTTTCTTCTTCCAAATACTGTATTTTCTTTTTATTTGTGACATACAGAGTTGTTCAATTTAGATTTTATCCATTAACCAAAAATAGACACCCACTATCTCAATATTGGTACATATACACACCACTATATATACATACTTATGTAGTCACATATCAAAAAACACATTCTGTTGTGTCAACAAATATTGGATACTGCATTCTTTTAGATAAGATATGAAAATTATTATCCTTTCAATCACTGCAAAGTATCTTTTAAGAATGATTAAAAGAAAACTAACAACTTCATTTCTACTAACACTGCAACCACTCATACATATTTTTGCAAATTTCCAATCAAACTTTGATTAAGTTGTTTATGTTTAGTCAGAAAAATAGCCCAATTACACTGAAAATGCTTACTTGGATTTTAACTTTTTTCAGATTTTGAAAATGAAGTCATTAGTTCAGAGAAAATTATGTCAAACGTCTTTTGTTCTTTCTTTGAAGATGTCAGCTTTTCTATTTGTACAAAAAGAGGATATAGTTTTGCCTTTTTCACATATTCTGCAATCAACAATGTGCTTGGCATTGTAACAATGAACAACAACAAAGCCCATAGAAAACATAACCCTACCCTCTAAGAAATATAATTTATGTGGGGAAATAGCAATGAGAATGTACTTGAATTAGGTGGGCTTTGATAAATATTTAAATAAAAAATTATATTTTTTATTATTCACCTTGAATTCATAATAAATTTTTAAGTAATATCCATTTTATGTTCCTTATTTTATGAATTGGAATGAGATCCAATAACTTGCCACAATCACAGAGTCAGTTATTAACATAGCTAAAGCAAAAACTTAGGTCTCTTCAATGCTGGGCAGAATGCATTCAGTTATACTGCTTTGAGATATAATTTAGCATCAAAACTTAATTCTACTGTGTATATGCTTTTGTTAATGTTATTGTTAATGTTCATAGCAGGAAATAAAAACTAAAGAATTAATAAAATTCTGTTGTCTAGCATAGTTATATATTTGTTTATTAAAGCAAAGACTTATTCTAAGATAAAAATTATTACCATCCTTATTAGAATTTTTAAAAAATGAAAACCTCTCTAACAGAGTAAGATATCCTAAAGAATGAAGACAACATCCACCTCTGCATTTTATCCTCAGTATATGGCACAAAGTAAAGATAAATATTTGTTGGCAACACTGTGCTTTTGTCTAAGCCTGGTTGACTCTTTATGAAATTCAAACACAAAAAGTGCTCATAGGTTTTCACCAATAAGCATAATTAGTCTGACACACAAAAGGAAGATGTGTTTGCTTAGTTATTTAGGTAAAATATTCCTTCCATAAATGAACAGAGTAAATGTTAAATATTCTTTGCTATTGGTAACCAAGAAGGGTAATTTTATCAGTAGGTGGAAGAGATATTGCTTGAGTCATGTGATGATATCTGCTTTGTAATAAAGTATGTTTGGGATTTTTTGATTAAAAGATATCTACCTCCTGCCAATAAGCATCATAATAATCCATATACATCATTCATGCCTCATGTCAGATCAAGAATTAGTCTCATCTTCATAATCACCCTGATCTATATAAGGAAAAGAACAGGTTTTGGAGAACTCAATTCTAACTGTTGTCCTTTTTTTACAGCTGTTGCCTTCACTAAGTAACTTCATATCTTTGAGAAACAATTTCCATATAAAACATAGAATATAAACCTACCTCTTTGATAATTTATATAAATCCTACATAAAGGATTTGATCAAAAGATGAAGAAAAATTATGATTTTTCTATAAAGATAGCTACACGATGATGGTAAAAGGGGGTGGGGCAGAAAGTAAAAATTGCTGCTACATTAAATTTAATTTTTTTAAAGATTTTATTTATTTATTTGACAGACAGAGATCACAAGTAGGCAGAGAGGCAGGCAGAGAGAGAGGAGGAAGCAGGCTCCCTGCCGAGAAGAGAGCCGGACATGGACCTCAATCCCAGGGCCCTGGGATCATGACCTGAGCCAAAGGCAGAGGCTTTAACCCGCTGAGCCCCCCAGGCGCCCCTAAATTTAATTTTTTTTTAATTTTTTGCTTTTTTAAGTTTTTTTTTTTTTTTAAGATTTTACTTATTTATTTGACAGAGAGAGACACAGAGAGAGGGGGAACATAAGCAGGGGAGTGGCAGAGGGAGAGGGAGAAGCAGGCTTCCCGCAGAGCAGGGAGTCCAAGGAGCACCTTGATCCCTGGGTCCTAGAATAATGACCTGAGCCCAAGGCAGCCACTTAACGACTGAGCCACCCAGGCACCCTAGATTTTTCTGCTTTTTGAACAGGTTTCCAGCCCATATTTGAGAGACACAATGGTAGAAGTTGAGGAATAGGAAAATTGGCTCGGGTATTCACCTTGTGATGTAGGGCAAGATTTTTGTTTTCTTTTGTTTTTGATTTTTGTTTTTTGTTTTTTAACATTCTAAGCTACACTAGAAAAAATATATGACTATAAAATGAATGAAATATCCACTGTGAAATATAATTGAGATAATGCATGTGAACCAACTTAGGCAGAGATTAATACAAAGCTGGTAAGCAAATGATTGATCTTCTTCCATCTTTCAATTTATTTTAGATCTGTAAAAGGATAGTATTTTCTTTTCCTTAAAAGTGATAGTATGTTCTAATTCAAATAAAATTAAGATTCAAATTCTGACCTTGAAGTAGAAATAGGTCATCTGACTTCTATGTCTCTTAACCATATCTCCTACCACTGATATGACTGTGTAGTGTTGATTCAGTGAATATTGCTGCTGAAAAATAATTATAAAGCAAAAATTTTAAATAACTTTGTTTCCAGAAAGTTTACCCTATTATATTTTTTAAGAAGAACATATTGGATTAAAAGTTTCTTAAATACAGTCATGCTGTTATTTAAGGTAAAGGATAAAATAAACATTCTTCTTTACCTTTAAGTAGACTCCACACCCCACCTGGAGCCCATGGTGGGACTTGAACTTACAACCCTGAGATCAAGACCTGAGCTGAGATCAAGACCTGAGATGAGATCAAGAGTCAGATGCTCAAAGGACTGAGCCACCCAGGAGCCTCTAAAATGAACATTCTTTGAAAAAAATCACAATTACTCAAGTGCAATTCAACTTTGGGTCCTCCCTTTCACCCAATAGCAACTAAAAATATTCTTCAATAATTTAATTATTTAACTACATGCCAGTTTCTAATGAAGCTACAGAAATAAAAAGAATTTGGGGTTAGGAAGAAAGATTTTTTTTTAATTTTGCCCTACTTATTTAATACTGTGTGCACAAAGGACAAATTGGTTACCCTTTTGAGGTCTCACTTATCTTAACCTGCAGGGTTAAGGGAATTAAACCCTCAACACTTAAATTTCAGTTATGTAATATGAGTTTGTAGATAATGTAAAAAGACCCTAGCAGAGCACCTACCACAGAAGGGGCCAAGACTATAAATGATTACAAAGATTCTGATTATGATAAAACGTTGTTTTATGCAAATATTAAAGTTATATTGTACTATGTAAAAAATAATGAAGGAATAATATATAATATTAGATATTCCATATTTATATAATTCTTAAACCTGGGAAATTATCTTTTGGTTTGCTTTCTGGAAAAAGAATCCACAAACATTCTATAAATTTAATTCATTTGGAATATACAGGTTCAGACTTAACAGAAAAGAGCTTACAATTCAAATACATAGAGATAATTTGAATCAGAAATAAAATGATGAGGGTAAATTGAAGTCAGTCTCACTGAGGGATAAGAAAGAAAGATATGTCTATAAAAATAGTTACTGAGTTAGAAATTCATCAAAGAGCTATTAATTTAAAATTACCATAGAACTTCCACTTCTAATTACTTCATAGCAGATAATTAAATCTTCTTTAATAAAATAAAGAGTCAACAAAATAGTGAGGTATTTGTTTGCTTCAAATAAAGAGAGAAGGAGAATTGAGAGCAATAAGTAGAGCATTTAAGCTTATCCTGGGGGAGCCTGGTGGCTTAGTCAGTTAAATGTTCAACTTGATTTCAGCTCAGGTCATGGTTTCAGGGTCCTGAGATCTAGCTGTGCAGGGACTCTGCACTCAACAGGGAGTCTGCTTGGGATTTTTTTCCCTCTTCCTCTGCCCTTCCCCCTGCTCTCCTCTCTGGTTCTTTCTCTCAAATATATCAATAAATTCAAAAAAAGATTACGTTTGTCATGGGTACTGCTGATCCTAAAAAGCAGTGGAGATGAACTCTATTTTTGACAATGTCTTATTCCTTTTGGTCTGCCATACAAATTACCACAGACTGGGTGGATTAAACAGTAACCATTTTATTTCTCCCAGTTCTGGGGGAAGGGAAGTCCAGGGTCAAAGTGCTGGGATATCCAGTGTCTGGTCTGTGCCCACTTACTGGGTCATAGATAACTGTCTTCTCATTATGTTATACTTGACAGAGAAAAAAAAAACAGGAAAAGTAAGCTCTCTAGTATCTTTTTCTAAGGTCACTAATCCCAATATCGTGAAGACTGTACCTTCATGACCTAATTATCTTGCAAAGGTCCCACCTCCTAAATACCATCATGTTGGAGTTAAGATTTCAACATGCAAATATGGAAAGGACACAAACATCCAATCTATAACATACAACCTCATAGAACTAAAACAATGCAAGTAGAGGCAAAGGTCAACAAAGGAAACAAATTTCAGTAAACCATTTCCCTTCTGGACCTCCAAAGGTTCACTCCAAAGTTGAATGGAATAATGAACATGCATAATGAAGGCCAGTTTGGAATACTATGAATAGTGCAGAAAATCTCAAACCATGTGATTGCATTAAGTTAAATAAGGATTGCTGAAACCCACAGATAACAACCAGAAATTAATGAGAATTCTTTTCTGGACTAAAATACTATCATAGGTAACATGATCCTAATCCTCAAATTTCTTCTATAAATACTTTTTTCAGTGGCAATATACTGCACACACAATCAAATGAATCATGCAAGGAAAAGAAAAAGGTGGCAAGATGACATATGCAAGAAACTTCAGAAATGTGAAAAAATAAATACACAGATACTATAAATACAGATACATAGAAATTGAAAATAATGGAATTATCAGGCTCAGACTGAGGATAGTATATATTTATGCAGTAAAGAAGATAAAAGCTAAGCTCCAGCAGAGTATTAGAAACAATAGAGACTTAGCACACTGAAGAAAAATTTTTTGTAGAATTTAGTGCAGTGAATAATAAAACAAGGGATCAATGGACATACTGAATAACTGAAGTGAAATAGAAATGATGAATTAGAAATTGTACACCAAACAAGCAAAGCTAGATGCAGCACTTAGAGACAGAAATTTGGAAAATTTTATCCAGGAGAAAACAAAGAGGATATAGGAGAAGTTGTGACATATGTTTAATTAGAGTCTCAAACATGGACAAGCATATGAATGAGACACAAGTAATATAGGAGGTAGCATCTGAGAATTTTCCAAAATGTACAGATAGTATCAGTCCACTGTTTCAAGAAATTTTATGATGCCACGTAGGGTGAATGCAAAGAAGTCTACACATAAACCACAAAATGAAGCTAGAGAAATCACAGATCAGGCTCCCCAGTGGGTACTGAGCAGAAGGCCTGAAGGACAGTGCCCCGGAATGGGAGTGTTGGTCAGATACAGAGGCAGTCCTCCAGCAACCAGACACCAGCCTGGCCAAAAGTAGCCTTGGAGCTGTAGCCAGAGCCCACAGGTGGTCAGGAGGAGGCCCTGGTGCAGGATGGCATTGTGTGCTCCCTGAAAGTTTGGATGAGGTTAAAAAAAAACAAAAAAACAAACAAAACAAAACAAAACAAAACTGTGCTCTCAGACAGTGACAGCTAGCATCTGTGGAGGCTGGCCCAGTCTTACTTTGTGCCCTGCAGGAGCCCTGGGGGTTGTTTGCAGGGGACATGTCTCCAGATGTTGGTTAAGGGTCAGGAACAGGGCAGGTGTTCAAAGATGCACCCACCATGGACCAAAGCAGGCTGGACCCAGAGTTCTATTTATTGTCTCTCATACCTCTAGTTTTCCTGGGAGGGACTAGAGGTCTGCTTAGACCCCTGCAATTGATACCAAATGCCCACTCCTCCGTGTTCATTCCTTTCTGGCCTTCAAAGTCCCTGACAGCCTTCCCCAAGGCCTTGTGTCTGTGTCCTGGTTGTGTTTTGTGTTGGTGAATGAAGTCAGGCTTGTGCAAATTTTGTGAAAATAAATACATAAAAGTGAAAACCATTCATTGTCCAGGACAAAAAGGGGGTTGGGTGTGGGAGGGTATTAAGCCAGATACCAAAGGAAAAAATGTGACATAATCTCAGTTATATGAAATATCTACAATGGGTGGATTTGTAGAGACATAAAATAGATTAGAAGTTACCAGGGACTAGGAGGAAGGGGAAAAAGGGAAGTAAGTCATTGCTTAATGGATACAGAGTTCCTGTTCAGATTGATGAAAAAGTTTTGGAAATAGTGTTGATGTTGCACAACATTGAGAATGTGATTAATGTCACTGAATTGTACACCTGAAATGATCACTATGGCAATTTTTATAGCATTGTAGTACAATAAAAATGCATGTATATAAAAATAGTCTTATAAGTATTTTTATAATTATCTGTAACTAAAAATCTTGCCACAGTGAAAAGTCAGATAGCTTCACTATTACATTCTTTCTAATATTTAAGGAATAAGTAATGTCAATAATACTGATCTTACAGATTCTCCCAGAAAAGAGAACAACAACCAGATATCTTCTCCCATCATTTACATGCTAGAATAACCTTGACCCTAAAACCCACAATGACTATAAAATATAGAGATTACATTGGAATGTCATTCAGAAAAATTAGATGTAAAATTCCTAACTAAAATATCACTATGTAAATAGGGCACCAACATAAGAGAAAATGCATCAGGACCAAGATGGGGTTATCACAGGAACACATGTTTTAGTTAATATTAGGAAATCAGTGTACAGAATTATTACGGAACATGGACTGGATCCTGATGGAAAAGCTAAGCGACATTCAGAGATTTTGGAGGATTGGAGGTTTATCTAACACTGGTGGGCTCAGAGGAGAGTGTTCTCCAAAGGTCTGAGCCCCGAGCATAAGCAGGGAGGGTAATTTATACCCTTTTATTTCCACATACTTGGTACTTTTGGCATGGGCAGGAAATGGGGTAGGAAAGAAGGACCTGGAAGGGCTTTGAGACAGGGACTGGAATTCCCTTGCTGGTTTGGTCGGCCATCTTACAGTACAGTTTTTCCCTTATCAGAATCCCCACAGTAACAGAATAAAGAAAAAATTATGAACACACATAATAAATAGGGAAAAATCTTATAGCAATTAGAAATAGAATAGAGCTACTTTATTTCAGAAAGAATACATAAATCATATTTCCATCACTAGTTTCAGATGATATGGCTGTGTAAGTAAACCTAAATGATATTAGTTCTGATAATATAAAAATAATTTTATTAAGTAGGATGAGAAAGTACTACCTATAAAGAAAAATCTGATAAATTTGGTTAAATATTAAGAATTAGCTCTCCAAAATGGCACCATTAGAATTATTACAATTTCTTTTAAGACTGGGAGAAGATAGTTACAACATGTAGCTAATAAAGAAATCATAACAACATTACATAAATTTTTCTGTTTATCCTTTAGGGATAAACTGAGCAGCAGACTTAGGCACTTACCAAGAAAACTATAAATGGTCAATAAAGATAACCAAAAAGATCTCATAAAAGTAAAAATTGAAGTCACAATGATATACCAATACTCACCTTTTAAATAACAATGCCAAATGTAGGTTATGATATGTAACAACACAAATACTCATCCATGGCTGATAGGAGTGTAATTGTGCTAATTATTTGGGGGAAATAGTTTGCCATTCATATGGCAAATATACTTATGCTATACTCTTCTAACTCTATGACAATATAGGTAACCTACAGAAATGGATCCATTTTTGTACCATCAGGCATAAATAGAAATGTCAAACCACATTATTTATACTAGCCCATGAATAGAAACAATGCAGATACATCTGAATAATATAATTAACAAATAAATAGTGGCTTATACATCTAGGAAAATTCTTGTACAACTGTAATCATAAACAACCCAAAAGATAAATCTTATAAAAAATGAAGTTTGAAGAAAAGAAGACAGGCAAAAGAGAATCCATAACATCATTCATATCATTTGCATAAACTTTAAAAATAGGCAAAACATAAAGAATGGGTCTAAGGGTGAATAGTTAGGCAATAAAATTCTAAAAACAGGGGAGGGAAATAATTAATATAAAACTAAGGATATGGAAGAAGAAGAGGGACATGGAAGGAGGCTTTGGAGATACAAGTAATATTCTTTGTCTTGGATGTGATTACCTGAGCATTCTCTTTATAACCTGTTAAGTGGTACAATTGTGTTTCATACATTTTTGTCATGCACTATACTTCACAAAAAATGAAAAGTTAGGTACACAACATCACATTCTTCTTAAACACTTCAGTGTGTGTGTGTGTATGTGTGTTGTGTGTTGTATAGTTTATGTCAAACTATTACATGAGCAGGTTCCAAGAAATCATGAGGTAAATTTCAACCAGCATGTTTTTTATTTTGGACAGTTCTTAAAGAGATAAATGAGTGAATTAAATTTGAGTCATGGGTAATATATATTGTCTCTTATCAGCCATGTCTCATTTCACTAGGCAGGGAATGATATTCACACTCACACACTGATTCCTCAGAAAGTTTTTTTTTCTCTTAATGCTCTGATTTCAATGCATGGCGAACACCATGTCCTTAACGCATTCACCTAACCTCAGTCACTTCTGACTTTCGTATTTTGTCCTTATGTTGTTAAACTGTTCATAGCCATATTGCTGCTTTCTACATATTGTCCGTATGGCATCATTTCCATCCTCTCCACTGCAAACACCGTCTTAGTTCAAATTCTCATCACCGCATATCTTAATTTCTACAATGGCCTTAATCCCTAGCCCAAGGAACTCTCTACTATCTTGAAATATCCTCTGGGCCAATGTGAATTATTTTATTAATAGTAACAATAAAAATATCCGCCATTCATTAAACTTTTATGTATAAACCATTGAACTAAGCCTTTATACACTTCATCTTACAAATCTTTATTTTTCCTTGTATCATACCAAAGATGCTGTATTTGAAAAAATAGGCAAAGACATGTCAAATTCCCCAAATTCAAACAACTGGTAAGTGACAAAGCTGGAACTCAAACCCAAAGCCCATGATCTAAGTAGTATGATAGATTTCTCACTACTTACAGAGTTAGATAAAATAAAGTAAAAGTTTTTTCATGTAACCAGAGTTATACTTCATGATTTGGTTCCAATCCATGATTTCAGCAGTGTCTCCACTTATATCCTTTCAAATAAACTCTTCATTCCTCATCCACTCTATATCCTCCTCTGTGCTTTTGTAACAATTGTTTGTTTCCCCTGTCTATCTCATCTCAGGTCTCCAATTAAAATGCTATTTCTCTATCAAGGTCTCACACAGATGTGAACTTCCCCCAACAAGCCTTCAATAAACTATCGGTAAGAATGATCTCTCTTTGTGCACTCCTTCCTGAGGACACTCCATTAGTGCCTTTTATGAGCATTCATTTTTATTTTTACTTTGAATACTCTTTTTAAATTTGCATTGTAATTTTTAAATGTCATTGCCCTAATTGTTGAAACATGGCCTACCAAGTCTTCATGATCTACCATTGCCTATTCTTCCAGTCTTCTCTTAGACCCTACATCCATTCACACTATCGAATCCCAACCTACTGATTCCTTTCCGATCCTCCAAGACAGGCCTTTTCACCTCTAGGCCTTTGCTTTGCTTTCCCCCAAACCCCATCATCTTACCATTTCTTCCCCCACTCCTAGAGGACCCCTACTTCTCCTTTAGATCAAAGTACGTGTTTCAGGGCAGCCTGATCCCAAAATCTAACATTACATACTCCCTTGCTATAGATTCACCTGATAATTTGTATTATTTCTGCACAGATTTTATCACAATATATAAAGCACACTAATTTTTGGAATTGTTTGCTTAATTTGTTTCCCCTTCACTATGCTATTGCTGCATGAGAATAGAGACCACACCTTTTTCTAATTCAATCCTCAGTACTCAGTAAATATTTGAATGGTTAGTTTCTTGTGGAAATGGACAATGTAATTTTTAGCACTGCCCTGAGACTTAGGGGCTTACAAATTGGTTTTCATAGTGACACTGTCTATACATTCAAGTAAGGTTTAAGCAGAACAGAACTGTCTCTTCATAGGTTTAAAACTGCTTTAATCTCAGTTCTAACAGAAAATGTGCAGTCCTATCTAAATGGGATAAGACTTATTTATCTAAATGCTGTTGCATAGAGGACAATCTCCATGTATCAGGTTCTTATCCTGTTTTAGATATGCCCCTTCTAGTAAGGAAACATAAAGCTTATGCATCATTCTATTTTTATGTTTATCTAATTTTCCTCCATTCTGTTTATATCAACATTTCCTATATTTGCTAATATCTGCCTTCTTCTCTGCACTGTCAGTTACTAAGCAATATAATCTTTACTGCTTTGTAATAATTTTAATACCCTCCATACCTAACTTGCAGGTTCTGCTCATAAATTACAGGATTTGTGTCCCTGACATACTTGTATTGATACCATTTTTCCATCCTGGTTTCTCCATCTGTCTCCATCACCTGTCTTTTCCCTTTTTTGCCCTTCTATCTTGTCTGCCAGCTGGTGTTTTACTAATGTTTTTTTCAGTTTTTTTCTGCCTTTCAGAATAATCTGTATATCTCTTCTTAGCTAGTAAATTGTCCAGCAGTGGATTTCTAAATAGCTAAAACTCAGTTATAGGCATTTTAACTTGAGGCCTCAGAGCAAAACTTGGCAGTAGAAACACATGCCCTTAAAATGTCCTTGGGCACACCTTCAGATACACTGGAGATCCTCGGGCAGAGGTGTCTCCAATTGTTCCAGATTCAGTGTTTTTTTTTTTTTAAGATTTTTAAAATTTATTTATTTGATATATAGAGAGAGCACAAGCAGGTGAAGTGGCAGGCAGAGGGAAAGGGAGCAGCAGGGTCCCCACTGATCAGGGAGCCCAACGTGGAACTCAATCTCAGGACCCTGAGATCATGACCTGAGTTGAAAGCAGACACTTAACCC
Organism: Mellivora capensis; assembly: GCA_004024625.1. Lineage (NCBI taxonomy): Eukaryota > Metazoa > Chordata > Mammalia > Carnivora > Mustelidae > Mellivora > Mellivora capensis. The sequence goes on from PISX010014821.1 coordinate 49,667, forward strand.
ACTAAGCCACCCAAGCAACTCATTAGTAGAGTTTTTAAAGTCTTTTTTTTAAAATTAGCTATTCATAAGACATGTTTCCAAAACTATGCATATACAGTATTTAACTAGAGTCTGTGTCTTTTGCCTCATTTCCCCTTTTGCTCCATTTCTCTCTCTCTCTTTTTTTTTTCTTAAAGAACAACAAGATTTCCACATTGACATAGAATGATCCAAATAGCACTCTATTAATTTCTGAATAGGCTTGATTTTTGTATTTTCAAGAAAAAAAAATTAGAACCATTCTAGTACATCCTGTCCCCTCTAAGACTAAAGATGTCTAATACTTCAAGAATATGATGAAGAAATAAGTACATTTTCATCTCTTAAGGAAATCATCAATTATTCTCACTTATTAACAGATTCTGAGTTTGGAGCATAACTGCCATGCATGGAAACTGGGATTAAAATATGATTCAAATGTAAGCAAATAAGAATTGGGGTCTCAGTCACAATGGATCTAATACTGAAGACATGTCAAAGACCCAAAGTTTACCATTCACATGGCAACTAGACTAAAATATGATCCATGAGAAGTCATAATTGCATTGTGGGTGTCAAGAATGTTGGTCATCCATCATGCCTTTGAAATTGGGGAAAAGTTGATCTGCATTGAACAAATAGAAATCACTGAGGGAAGGAGGTGGAAGAACAGATAAATCTTCTCTCTCCTTGTTTGTATTAATAAGAGTTTTACTGAGTTTCATCTGGTATTACCTTCTGGGGGGGGCATACTTTCCAAAAGTTACTTACCATAAGGTTTAAATTGAGAAATAAACTGGGAGGAAAGTCTCTACCAATGTGGTTGATTTTCCCTGGGAAAATAGGTAATGTTACATTAAATATAAAAATAACTGTCAGCCAAATGTTGTTTTTATAATTTATTGAAATGGTTTAGTATTCTAGTGTCATAGGTTTTCTCTTGTCTGTCAGGTGTTGATTACTGCATTGTCAGTTGAAAATGAAGCCAGCTGTGGCAATTAGCCTCATTTACTTATGGGTGATATCTCAATTGGTAAGCTTATATCCTATTCTCCTTCCTTTACTGGAATAAAATCCCTTTCAGCAAATACATGTGACTTTTTACCATCACATTCTGTTATTATTATTAAATTGTCTCAAGTAATTCATGAATTCTTTTTCTGAAAACCTTTCAGAAAATGCAAGAAAAATTGAGACAATAATTACAGATATGTAATTTCATAGAGTAATCTTACAAATAAGACTTAGTTTATCTGAAGTTAATTTCTTTATACCTTTCCTCATAATTTCATTAAAGTTTGTTATTTTTAAAAAATTTCATTCAAAAGTACATATTTAAAAGAAACACTGATATCAAAACTCATACTATATATAAAACTTCTAGATCTACAAAGAAAAAGCAAAAGTTGTTTTAATCTCATTGGCTCAATTTTTGAGTAGATAACATATTTGCACATTATATTTTTGCATTCATAGGGGTTAATATGGTAGCTTGTTGGGCAAATGGATAGGTTTAGAAATAGGCAGAGCCTGTATGTAAAACAAGTTTCTGGCAACATAGACTACCTTGACATTGCAGCAGGCAGAAATTATGGTTAGTGGATAGGACTCTGTTAGAGAGGACAAAGGGAATATTCTAGCACTATGGTACAGACAAAGATTGAGGAGATTTTAAGCAGAGATTTTTGATGTTGGAGATCTAATGGCACAATGAGTAATATATGAATTAATTAATGTGCTCAGAAAGGCAGAAACTTAAAGTGGGAAGAAATAGGGTATCAAGCAGTGCTCCAGAAATAAAGGAAGATAGATGAAACTTATTTTTGTAAATGAAATACACTGAACCGTAGCAAGTTAAGTTGGCTATACAGTTATTATGTTGTGTAAATCCAGCCCATATCTTCTAAATATAAATCCCCAGTCAAAATCATTTGTGTCTGTTTTCTCTACTTAACAACCATAGAATAATAATAATAATTGTTACTGAATGAAAAGACTCTTTACTACACGTTTTATATATTCTGTATCTGATTTGTATAATGACTCAGATATAAAACATTACTTCTCTTTAGCAAATAAAC
>PISX010014822.1:0-17668 GCA_004024625.1 Mellivora capensis
TCTTTTCCTACCCCCCAAACCCCCCATGTTGCATCTCCACTTCCTCATATCAGGGATATCATATGATAGTTGTCTTTCTCCGATTGACTTATTTCACTAAGCATGATACCCTCTAGTTCCGTCCACGCTGTTGCAAATGGCAAGATTTCATTTCTTTTGATGGCTGCATAGTATTCCATTGGGGACTTCCACTTTCTTAAAATTAAAAAAGAAATCGAAGTAACAAGCGCATATTATTAAAACAAATCCATTAGTCCCGAGGGCTCTGCTCACCCACTTTCCCAATTAATAAGAATCACTTTTAATGTGTTGCTTTTCCTTTAAGTGGTTAATCAATGTCTTTATATGATATTCCTACATTGGGAGAACAGAATAGGTGAGAGTGTAGGCTCTGGAGACAGGGAGTGTGGATTTGAATTCTAGCTCTGGCACTAGCTGGGTGCTTTGGGTCAATTACCTACTCTTTCTGGGCTTCCTTTTCTTACAGAGTCATGGTGAGAACTAATGTATGAGCTGATGTGTCCAAATCACTTAGAACGGTGCCTGGTGCAAAGCAGATAGTCACCCACCACGATAGCTAACTTCATCCCCTTGATTTTTTTAAAAAAGATTTTATTTATTTATTTGACAGAGATCACAAGTAGGCAGAGAGGCAGGCGGAGAGAGAGGAGGAAGCAGGCTCTGTGCTGCGCAGACAGCCTGATGCGGGACTTAATCCCAGGACCCTGGGACCATGACCTGAGCCAAAGGCAGAGGCTTTAACCCACTGAGCCACCCAGGCGCCCCTTTTCCCTTGATTTTTAAATTGCAATATGAGCTACTTATTTCTTACTAGGTCAGATGATGATTTCACTTATTTTTATACTTTTTCTTACACACCTCCCCACCTTTGTTCCTTTCCCCCCGCCCCCTTTCATACCTCTTCATTTCCTAGCCTCTCAATTGTAGCTGGTATTTTTGGGCTCCTCACTTTGTAAAATGAGAATATTAATCCTCCTCCTCTCTTCAGTGTTGCAGCTCCCAACTTCAGCTTCCCAACTTTGATTTACATATTGGCAACAAGTGCATTTAGTTCTCATATTTAAATGGTCTCTTTTGTTTTAGAAATTAAAAAATCAGACAAGAATATTTACATATGTGTGATGTTTTCAGATTATTTACTGTAAAGCTAACTTGTAAAATATGGTTGTACGTGCCTTTTTTTTTTTTAAAGATTCTTATTAATTTGTCAGAAAGTGAGAGTGAGGCAGCAGGCAGAGGGAGAAGCAGGCTTCCCAGTGAGCGAGGAGTGTGATGTGTGTGATCCCAGGACCCTGGGATCCTGACCTGGGCTGAAGGCAGACACTTAACCTACTGAGCCACCCAGGCATCCCTGTACATGCTTTCTTATACAGCTTTAGGTTTTCCTGAATTTCTAATTGCCTTTTTTTTTTTACCCCTTGCAATGTTACCTTCAACATTTCCTCAATTTCTTTTTACAGTGCATTATATAAGATACTATATCATATATATTATTATAAGTCCCCTTTCCCCATAGAACTCTTCACTTCTTACTCCATTCTGGACTGGTTGCTCTCTAGGCCTGCTGCATGCCCAGCTGTATTCCTTGGATTCCTTTCTGTCTATGTTAATTTTCCTGTTTCCTGGACCTCACATCTTTCTACCACTTGGTTTCTTGGTCATTATCCTCTACCTCACTCCATAAACACATAAATTTTTTTTTTCTGCAGCTCTTTCTCAAGTAATATTCTAAGAATTGATAGCATTGGTAACTTGTCATTCCTCATTTAATTCCATTTCTTCTGTCACCTTTTTGTTTTATTTTCTGGAAGTTTTTCTTGACTATTCCAACCTTTACCTAGGCTTCTTTAGTTTGTCAATCACTTTTTAAGTCCCAAAGGTCCTTTTTTGGTCCATTATTATTATTATTATCTTACTTTTTCAGTGCATCATGTTCTCACTTTATGAAGACAACATCTTTCTAATCTCCCTGAGGACATTGGGTCAAGGTTTAAAAAATTATTTTCTATAATCAAAATTATGTGCTTCTTTCTGGTATTGTTTTTAAGGTTTATCAAGTCCAGTTGATTTTTGTTATTGTTGTTTTGAAAGGAATCTCTATGCCCATTGTGGGGCTTGAACTCCTAAACTTGAGATCAAGAGTTGCATGTTCTACCAACTGAGCCAGCCAGGTGCCCAATCTGCAGTCATTTTTTTATCTACCTTAGCCACCCTTTCCATCTGGTCATCTTTCTTGCATATCTGATCATAGGTTACCCATTTATATTATGAAAGAGGTAAGTTGACTGACAGGCTTCCCAGTGGAGTGATCAGATGAGGACCCTTTAGATGTCAGAAGACATATAAAGTTTTTTTCTGGAATATTTCATTTCTGATTTTCCCCCTTCTGGTGTAGACTTAGGCTGCCGTAAATAGAGGGTCGAGTGTGGGGTTAGTAACCTTATTCCTGCTTCCCCTCCACCTGCCTCCCATCTTTGCTCTCCCTCTCCGAAGCTCTGTCTAGCAGACCATTCTTACTGCCTATTGCCTTGTTCTCTCTCTGTTTTTCTAATGGAAGTTCCCTCTATTCTTCTTTATTCAGCTATCAATTCTCCATCCAATCTGCCTTCAAACATTTATCTAAGCCTCTGGATTCCTGTTGGACCCATTCTCCTTTTAAAGTGGTAGCAGAATGAGGAGATGCAGTGTGGGGGTTCTTGAGTCCCGCAAGCAGGACCTTGAAGACTTGAACCCAGTCTATCACTTACTCGATTTCTGACCTGGGGCACGTCACGGAGTCTGTACTTGAGTTTCCTTATCTATAAACAGGGAGCCAAATGATACACGCACAACTCCATGATTATTGGAAGAAGACAGGTTATTCTTTGTAAAGTCTTAGAGCAACTGCCAGTGCAGAGGAAAGGCCACAAATGTGAGTCACTCTTATCATTAGTTATTTTTATACCTGTAAGTACCTTTACTATTATTTCAGTCAGGTCTCAGGAGGGGAAGCTGATAAATGCTCTTTTGCCTTCTTCAAATAGGGCCTAGGGGCACCTGGCTGGCTTATTCTGACAAGTTTGGGACTCTTGACCTTGGGGTTGTGAGTTCAAGTCCCAAATTGGGTCTAAAGACTACTAAAAAAATAAATAAACTTAAAAATAATGCTTAGGGGTGCGTGTGTGACTCAGTTGATTAAGTGTCTGTCTTTGGCTCAGTTCATGATCCTGGGGTCCTGGGATTGAGCCCCGCATCAGGCTCCCAGCTCCATGGGGAGTCTGCTTCTCCCTCTGCCCCTTCTTATAGTCGTTCTCTCAATCTCTCTCTCTCTCAAGGAATAAATAAATAAGATCTTAAAAAAATAATGCTTAAATGTAGTCAACATTTGCTGTCTTTCCTTGTCTCCCAAGACAAGCTAATAACAGAACTAAAATAAATTCTCTGTCTATAAGGGTCTGTTTTTTACAAAAGACTACGAGGAACTGTTAAGAATAGAGCAGTGGACACCCTCACGTACTGTGAGTGTGAATGTGAATTGGTATAATTTTTTTCATAACAGTGTGGCGCTAAGTATAAAAAAATTTCTATGGGTTGATAGCTTCTGACCCAGTCATCGTGCTTCTAGAAATGTCTTAAGGAAACAGTCTCAAATGCAAAACGCAAAGTTTTATACAAGGAGATTGTTATTTTCACTTTCATTTAGACTAAGAATTAGAAGCAGTCTAAGGTTCAAAGTTGGGGGAGGACAGCAGAGAAGACTGGGCATTATTGGGAAGGCTTGAGAATCCGTAATCAGACTGTAGGGATTGCACCAGAACTCAGCAGGACTCCAGGCCATGTGGGATGAAGAATCTTGCAGAAACAAGGAGGACACAGGCTGTGGGAAGCTGTGGCACCAGGAAATTAATGCAGGCAAAGACTGGTTAGCGATGCAAGACATCACTGTGGAAGGAGAGGAGTCATTTACAAAAAAATACTTATACAGCTGACCCTGAAAAACACAGGTTTGAACAACACAGACCTACTTATATGCAGATTTTTCATTAAATATATGTACAAAATGGTAAATGTACTTGCTCTTCCTTATGATTTTCTTCTTTTTGAAGATTTTATTTATTTATTTGACAGAGAGAACAAATGAGCAGGGGGGAGGGGCACAGGGAAAGGGAGAAGCAGACCCCCACAAATGAGGAAGCCAGCTGTAGAGGCTCTATCCCAGGACCCTGGGATCATGACCTGAGCCGAAGGCAGATGCGTAAATGACTGAGCTACCAATTTCCCCTTATTTATGATTTTCTTTCTTTTTTTTTTTTAAGATTTTATTTTTTTATTTGACAGACAGAGATCACAAGGAGGCGGAGAGGCAGGCAGAGAGAGGGAGAGGAGGAATCAGGCTCCTCGCTGAGCAGAGAGCCCTATGTGGGGCTCTATTCTAAGACGCTGGGATCATGACCTGAGCCGAAGGCAGAGGCTTAACCCACTGAACCACCCAGGCACCCCCTACTTATGATTTCCTTAACACTTTCTTTTCTCTGGCTTACTCTATTGCAAGAATTCAGTACATAATACATAGAACATACATAATACGTGTTGATTAGCTGTTTATGTTCTTGGTAAGGCTTCTGGTCAAGAGTAGGCTATTAGTAGTTAAGTTTTGGGAAGTCGAAGGGTGCCTGGGTGGCTAGGTGGGTTAAGCCTCTGCCTTCGGCTTAGCTCATGATACCGGGTTCTGTGTTGGAGCCCTACATCGGGCTCCCTGCCCAGTAGGAAGACTGCTTCTCCCTCTCTCACTCCCCCTGCTTGTGTTCCCTCTCTCGCTGTCTCTCTCTCTCTCTCTCTGTCAAATAAATAAGAAACCTTTTTAAAAAGTTTGGGGAAGTCAGAAGTTACGCATGAATTTTTTATTGCATGATGATGGGGGTCATTGCCCCTAACCCCTGTGTTGTTCAAAGGTCAACTGTACATGAATAAGTGTTTTTGTATATTAAAGAGAGTAGAGCACAGTCATCACAAACACAGGATTTGGATCAGAGACACTCAGGTTCCCGACCTGGAGTGTGTGTGGGTACTCAGTGAGGGGACACATCAGGAGCCTGCCTGTCATAAATACTTCCTCAGTATTACCTCTTACCCATTAGTAAACACACGTTCCCGACCTCAAGGAATTTCCAGAACACTTGTTCCCATCTTTTCTTCTGTGTTTGGTTTTATTGCTTCTGTAACTTCTCAGATGGCAGTCTCCTTGTCCGATGATTTTCTTCTTGTGCCCCAACAGGACGACAGGACCTTGACTCGGCTTGGGAGTGAGCTGGAGTGAGGTGAGTAACTTTCCTTCAATAGCAGCTGGCAGAAGCCAGTATTCAGACAAACACACGGGGTAAAGTCCATTTTGGCATTTGTCGCCATCCCAGAGGGAAGCCCCAGAGACCTGGCCCCTCACTGCTTCCTGCTGCCTCCGCTGGTTCACATTTGACCCCACAATTTGTTCTCTCTTCCCCAGGGGTGAAGTGACAGCTCCTTCTAACTGCGACGCAGACACAAGCTGTAGGGAAAACGCTCAGATCCCACTGCTGACACCATGACCTCGGGAGCCCGTGGGCTCAGCCCAGGTAGTCACCTTCCACTTCTCTGGATGATCCCTGGAATTGTGGGGATGCCTCCAGCTGAGCTTACCTACAGAGGAATCGGTCCCTTGAAGAGCTTCCTTGAGCCCCCAAGAGAGGTCAAGGGGAGTCCCCAGCCCAGGAGTCTGTAGGGACACCTCCCACCGGTGTTTTTCTCAGGGTCATGGCTGAGGTGCTGGTCTGGTCTTTGCCACCTCCCAGCTGTGTGATCTGGAGTGCCTTACCTAACCTACCTGTAAAATGAGAGTATTTCCTTGTGTGGTTATGAGGATCAAATAGAATGTGTTCATGTGTTTGGGCCAGGGCCTGCTACACAGTGTGTCCTCCCTAAGTATTGTTGCTGTCCCCTGTCCCTGGAACCCGTTAGTTCCAGGAAAAACCTCCCCTCCCCTAGCAACTCCAGTCCCCCATGGCTATGTTAGGGCGCTTGTCTTGTGTCCCAGCTGTAAGCCCCTGCTTATCAGATATGGGCGGGGCAGAAACTGAATCTATTGATCTCAATACCCTGCCTAGGCCGACTCTCACCTATTCCCCCACCCCTGGGTCCATAAATGCATCATTTAGCGCTGTGGTTTCCCTTCAGCTAAGTCCTGGTTTCCTTTCTCCCTTCACAAAGCAGGAAAAAGAAAAAACTAAAAGACTTTCTTTTTTTTTTTCCATCTAGAGAGTGAAAGGCTTCTCAAGGTGGTCATTGAGACTTTCCGGAACATGGTGAGGCGTGAGGAACTATACCTCCTGCTGACTGTCCATGAAGTCTGGAAGAGATTCGTGGCTCAGGCCACTTTGTCCAGGTGCCACCCTGCCCCCCGCACAGATGCCCCATGGTCACCCAGCTCTCTGCGGGACAGTGTCCTGGGTTGGGGTTGAGCATGTTCCTTCTCGACAATCCATGTGGAACATGTCTTCCATGACAATCGCTGGCAATGAATGGCCTTGGATTGAGGAGAGATGAAACCTGCAGAGGGCAGGTTATGTGACCTTGGGCCTTACCCTAAAGCTGACCCTTCTCTGCCTTGATCTGTTCATCTGTTCAATTTTATCATGAGGAAATGAAGACAATGTGTGTAACGTCCCTAGCATAGTGATGACACATAGTTGGTATCCATTAATGTTAAGTCTATAGAAGATTGCTGAGAAGTGACAGGGGCCAAGTTTCTTCTTCCTGGAGATGAGGGGCAAGCACGACTTCCTCTGGGACCAATCACAAGAATGCTGATGCCTCAGTCTGTAGCCCTGGGGATTCGGACTAGAGCCTTCCCTCCCCATCTGAGCAGTTCCATGAACATGCAGGATCCTGCAGGCCCATGAGGTGGAGAGGCTGGAGTGGAATTGGACTGAGCTGGATGGATCCTGACTCTCTCTCTGTCCAGTCCTGGGGCTTTCTGGGTCTGTGTGTCTGGGAGTGTCAGATTGTGCATTTGTTCAATGGAAACAGTAATTCAATCTGAGAAGACTGTGGCCAGGGCCTTAGTGTGAATTGCGAGGTCAAAGGTGAAGAACCTAGGCATCCTGTCCAAGGTCCCAGAAGGCTTGGACCAGGGCCAGATCCAGTGGTCACAATTGACAAGAGGGCCAGGGCATCTAGATTGGAGGACTAGGTAGGCTTGGGCAGCAGATCTGGGAGTGAGTGAAGCTCTAGGGCACAAACTTCAGGAGACCAGGGACCTAGCAGAGGTCCCGTGAGAGGGAGAGGAGACATTTTTTCCATCTCTTCTTTGATCACCTCACCCCTGGGTATGCCAGGCCATGGGGCAGGGTTTATTCCATACCTTGCCTTGGAGCTGGGTCAGTCTTGACTGCCATTTGGAAGCCCCTATCTTTTACACACAGCAGCCCCGGACCAATAGGAGACAGTGTGACTTTGTGACAACTTCCAGCTCCACAGGGGGTGGCTGCCAATTGTGTACCCTTTGAGGGATTCTGAGCCTCAGAAGTCCCCACCAAAGAGGAAACTACTTTTTCCACTAGCTTGCCCAAATCTAGATCGTTTTCAGCTTACTGGTTCAAATAGAAGGTTCACAAAGTCTCTTGTAGCTTTAAGAGATGTCATAAAGTTGCACATGGCCTTGGTGTACATGCATGCAAAGCTGTGACCAGCTAAGGTGTTATTTAGGCTGGTGACACCTGTGAGGTTGGCAGTGCTGGGTGGTGGGTGGGGAATCCATGACATGAGCTGGAAAGTCTGAAAGTCTGAGGGGAACTAGGGCAGTGGGTGTCATGGCTCTCAGTCAGTTGGGGCAGTGGCTGGGCCCCTTCAGAAGACAACAGGCTTCAGAGAGACAGCAGCTGCCAAGCAAAATGGTCATTAAGGACCCTTCTTGCTGTGAGATCTTGTTTTCTTAAACTTCAGGTACCTAGAGTTAGCCAACTGCAAAGTCTGAGGCACAATCCCTAAGACTGTCCCTACTTTTGGCACCAACTGCAAATTGGGTGGGGGGGTCCCCAAACCTCCCTGAGATTGGGTGATTCCCCGGAAGTACTCACAGAGCTCACTGAGAGCTGTCCCCTCAGTTACACTATGTGACAGGGGAGGATACAGGTTCCCATCAGCCAGGAGAGAGACACTTGGGGCAGAGTCTGGGAGGGTTTCCAGTGCAAAGCTTCCATCGTCCTCAGAAGGCCTTTCTGTCCTGTATTCAGTGTGTGACAGTGCACGGGGAGCATTGCCCACCAGGGATGCTCACACTGTGCAAGTAAGCAGTTACTGTGACACTTACTAAAATGGCCAAGAAGACTTAATTCAAGCCATAGGCGTCAAGAGTGATGTCATAGGGGAGAGAGATTGGGCTCATCTTGGAACAGAGTGAAGACCGGTAGGGATTTCTAGCCAAGGAGTAGGGCAGGGGCAGGGGATGGGAAATCAGCAAGAGGAGACATCAAAGCGGAGGGATCTGACCCAACAGGGTTTTTCCTGAAGGCAGGTCAAGGACTTCCGCACCAAAGGTAGAATTTGATCAGATGTCAAAGGTGATCAGATATGGAGAGTGTGTGGATTCTCACTAAGCTGTCTTAACACGCCTCTTGCTAAGACTGGGTATGAGTCTGTTAAGGTCAGAGACCATAAGACCAAGGTCAGGGCCTAGTCAAGAGGAGAGTCAGAAGGGCCCAAATAACGTGTGGTCCAGGAGAGAGTTTTTTTCAACCAGAGCTTCAGAGTACAGAGTTTTGCTGGGGCTCAATCGCATCTGCCTGCATGGCTGACCTATCGCCTTCCGCTCCCCCGGGAGGCCAGTTTCTAGATCCTCCGTGGTCACAACTGACAGCTCATGACCCAAAGTCTCCATCATCCTGTCAGGCTGTCCCGTGGCCAATGGCCCAGGCAACGGAAGACAGTCGTATCGTTCTAGGACCCTTGACATCCTAGGTGGGGCCTAGCGCTCACTTCCCAGTGCCCAGGGCGAGAGCAGACCTCTGTGGGTAAGTTCATCCCTCAGCACACATGACGTTTCTCCGAACGGAGGTTTCCCTGCTCCAACCGCACTTCCCTTTCTTCATGTGCAGAGTTCCCAGTCTGCAGACACTGTGGTACTGATTGTTGGGCCCTGTCCTTGACTGCGAGGCCGTCTTCCTCCAATAGCCACTATTTAAGAGCCTCTGCGGATGACACGGACTTATTTATTCCCCGACTGGTGTGTGTTATGGAGCGTGAGCAGTGTGCGGAACGTGTGCAACACTGCAGGAAGGATTCTTTGCATTTGTAACATTCTTTTCCATTTGATTTACAGTAAAAGTTCTGTGGCATATATAGGTTAAATCAAATGAAGCTCATTTTCCAGATGAGCTTCTTCTAATCACTTGACCTTCCCTGTTACAGGGAGGAGGCAGAAGCCCTACGTGAAGGTCTCATTGAGCTGCAAGGAACCATGGATATGGAGAACAAAGAGCAGCAGGTTAGGGAGAAGTTTCTGAACATGTTTCCCCAGCTGAAAGCGGAGCTTGAGAAGCACATAAGAAAGCTCCAGAAGCTTGCAGATGAGGTGGACAGGGTACACCGGGGCTGCACCATTGCCAACATAGTAGCCGACTCTGCCGGTGTTGTGTCCGGCCTCCTGAGCATCATTAGTCTGGGTCTGGCTCCTGTGACAGCAGGGGCCAGTCTGGCGCTCTTGGCAGCTGGAATGGGGCTGGGAGCAGCAGCCACTCTGACCCACGTGTCTTCCAGCGTGGTGGAAGCCTTACGTGAGTCGTCTGCAAAAGCCCAAGCTGCCTGGACATCAACTGGTTTTGACAAAGGGCAGGTCATTGCAAAGGTTCTGCGTGACCGCAGACCACAGATTAGTTCCTCGGTGGATAAATGCTTTAGAGCTCTGCAAAACATTGCCAAGATAATTCGTGCCATGAAGCAATCCAAAGTCAACCCTCTCCGTGTAGGCAATGCCAGCTGCCTCATGACAGCTCAGAGAGTCTCAGTTCGAGGTGGCGGGCAGGTGCAGAAAGCTTTTGGAGGCACTGCTCTGGCAATGACCAAAGAAGCCCGGATCATAGGTATGGCCTCCGCAGGTATCTTCCTTGCAGTGGATGTGGTCAGCCTCCTGAACGACTCAGGGCACTTGCTAGAGGGAGCAAAGACAGAGTCAGCTAAAGACATGAGGCGGCAGGCCCGGAAGCTGGAGAGGAAGTTGAAGAAGCTCACCAAGATCCATGAAAGTCTGAAGGAGGGCCCGACTCCATGATCCCCGAGGATCGGGGACATGTGTGGGACAGAGACATGGAGGTGCCTTATCAGAGGAGAAAAGAGGAGAAAATCAAGTTTTTGTGTTGGGGTGTTGAGGAGTCTGGCATTTCTGAAGCTCAGCCCGGTGAGGGAGGGGTTATTGCAGATGTCAGAAGGGTAGGGGGGATGTTTAGCACATTGTTGGTGCTCTTTGGGTTCGGGATGCGCTGAGCGACCAGTGAACTTCCAATGATAATCTAAAGGTGGTGCTGGAGAACAGTGGTTGATTTGAAAAAAAACAACAACAAACAAACAAGTGGCAGTGGAAGGGGGAGAATAGAAAAGAGATAGCAGATGCCAGCCACAAGTCAAGGAACCTCGCCATATGTGGAGGAGTAGCCGCCTCTCTGAGCCTCAGAGTCCTCATCACTGGGAGGGGGGAGTGTATTGAAGATCTGTGTGGCTTTCGCAATCTTGTCTTCCTTCGCCTGCTTCAATAAATATGGACTGACACATTGTGCCTCTGGTTGAGTTCATCGTAGGGCTCGCCTGGGCTCTGGAGGCCTGACTTCCCTTCTCCATGGGCTTGTCTTCTGGGATTGGGGACCAAGTCCTCCATTGCTTCTCCTGCTCACTCCCTGGGCTGGGCTCCCACTCTCCCAGCTGGTTATTTTTCTCAGAGCTCAGCACCCTGCAGGCCTCACTGGGACTTCCAGGGAAAGCTTGCACACATCTCGTGTCGCACTGAACACAAGCCTGTCCCTCAACCAGCATCCAGAACCCAGGATCAAAGGGACGGATGGCTGTGTTTTTCTGGTGGGCCGGGGAACCGAGCCTTGAAAGCTGTAGACTTGTTCCTCCCTCCATCCCCAGAGAGTCATGGGATTCTCTCTTCCTTCCTTCTTTCCCAGACCCCACCTCCTTTCCCTTCTTCCCAGTCACTCATCTTGCCCTATTTCAGGTCTGTCCCCTCAGGAGGTGGGGAGGGGCTCCTGGCCATCCTTGTTCCTATGGCTTCATCAGCCCAGCCATTAGATTCGGGGAGGGTTTCAGGGAAGGCGAGAAAAGCCTCACTTAGCTTTCTGGTCTAGTTGTCCCCCAGGACTCATGACCAGAGATTTTCTGTGCTGGGGTTAAAGAGAAGGAGGTATTAGAGGTTTCCCCAGTGTTAAGGAATCTAGCCCTTAATTTGTTTCCATGTGTCTATTGTTCTGTGCCTGGCGAGCACTGTGGGAAGTTGAGGAGGGAGGTGAGGTATCAGGGGATTCAAGGAACAAGCCTCACCCAGAACCCCTCACGTATTGGAGGGCATGTTAGCCTGAGAAGATGCATGACGACACACTAGGATTTGGGGACCAAGGGACAACATGGGGATTCCAGGGCCCCCCATGTGGTGGAAAGGAGCCTTGTTCATTTATTGGAAGCTCTACTCAAAGTAAGTAGTCTTGTTGTCCAGGCTTCCTCATCTTCGGTGAGTGGAATAATTCTTGGCTCCACAGCTTGTTGTTTTTCTCACCATCCTGTAGTCATCCTGTGAGAGACCAAAAGTGTGAACTGAAAAGCCTCTGGTATGTTCCGCGGGGAGCAGGGCATACTCAGGGTGTGAGGTCTGAGGCCTCCAGATGGTACTGCAAGGAGCAATAGGTCAGCTGCCCAAATTCTGTTCTTGGCATCCTTGGAATGTCATCCTCCAGCGAGGAGGGCCCATGGTGGGGCCAACCTCTCAGATCAAAGACCGTGGGACCCGGGAACCGACCACCCCCCATCACATGATGCACAGAGATGTGGAGAGCTCCTGTGCCAGCCTCAGGCACAGGATGCTGGACGCCAGAGACCAATGGTTCTGTCACTGAACCAACCAGGAGGATGCGGGCCCTAATCATTCAGATGCTGTGATGTCACCACTATCTTCCAGTAGTGAAAAATCTCAGTAGGATTATTAAAAATCCAGCAGTTAAGAATTTAAAAGGCCCCTAGGCATCTGGATTGTAGGAATGTTGTTGCTCAGAGGATCAGGAAGGACTGAGATTGGTTTAAGTGACAGAGTTCGGACTTGCTGTCAGAATACGAATGCTGGGAACCTCTGACCTTGGTATATTGAAGGACCTGAGATCATGACCTGAGCTGAAGGCAGATCAACTGAACCACCCAGGTGCCCCCACTTCTTTTTAAGAGACTGAGAGAGAGAGAGAGAGAGCACAAGCAGGGTAAGGGAGGGGCATAAGGAGAGGGAGAGAGAGAGAGAAGCAGTCTCCCTGATGAGCGTGGAGCCCGACTCTTGGGGCTCGATCCCAGGACCCTGAGGTCACAACCTGAGCCAAAACCAAGAGTCTGATGCTCAACCAGCTGAACATCTAGGAACCCTGGTAGTTCATTTAAAAAAATGAGTGATATGTATGGATATGCTACATTTTGCCTATCCTCTTGACAGACACTTGTGTTGTTTCATTTCTTCTTCTTCCTCTTTTTAAATATTTCATTTTTAAGTAATCTCTACACCCAAATGGGGCTTGAACTCATGACCTGAGATCAAGAGTCACATACTGACTGAGCCAGCCAGGTGCTCTGGTTGTTTCTGAGAAGCAGTTGTGAACAAGACTGCTCTGTACTAGTCTTGTTATGGGCACGTTTTCATTTTTCTTGGGTATGCGCTAAGAGAGGCTGCGTGGTATGGTGGGTTTATACTTAGCTTCTGAAGAATGTGCCAAGTAATTTTCCAGAGTGGGTGTACACCTTATGCTCTCACCAGCAATTATGAGAGTTCTGGTTGCTCTGTGTCCTCACCAGTACTTGGAATTGGCCATTTCTTTCATTGTAGCCATTCCCATGGGAGTGTAGTAGTGTCTCACTGAAGGTTTAATTTGCATTTTCCTGGTGATAATGTCAGTCATCTTATCACATCCTTAAGAAGCATTCCTGTATCCTCTTTTTGTGAAGTGTCTGTTTATATCTATTGCCCACTTAGCCTGGGTGGCTCAGGTGGTTGATCATGATCTTGGTTTTGACTCAGATCATGATCTCGGGGGCATGGCATCTAGCCTTGTGACTGGCGGGGAGTCTGCTTCCCTTCTTCCTCTCCCTCTGCCCCTTTTCCTGCTTATGTACTCTCTCTCTCTTTCTCAAATAAATAAATAGAAATAAATCTATTGCCCCCTCTTCAAAATTGAGTCTTATTATTGAGTTGTAAGAAGTTTTAGTATGTTCTAGATACAAGTCATTTGCCAGATATGTGTACCGAGAATATTTTCTCCTGAACTGGGATTTGTTTTTCCCTTTCTTCATTTTTTTTGGAAAAATCAGAGTTTTTCATTTTGATAAAACACAATTTATTTTTTAATAAAATACAATTTATCAACTTTTTTCTTTAATGGCTCATGCTTTTTGAGTCTTATCTAAGAAATCACTGCCTAACTCCAAAGCTACAATTACTTTCTCCTCCATTTTCTTCTACAAGTTGTTAAGTTAAAGTTTTTGCATTTAACTTTTTGGTCCATTTCAAGTTAAGTTTTGGGTCTGATGTGAGAAAGAGACTGATGATCATCTGTGTCATGTGAATATCTAGTTGTCCCAGTACCATTTGTTGAAGAGACTTTTCTTTCTCTCCTGAACTGCCTTGGCTCCTCTTCTGAAAATCAATTGAGCATATGTATTTCAGTCTACTTCTGGATTCGCGTCTGTCTCACTAATTTATATGTTTGTCCTTTTGTTAACACCACACTGTCTTGTTCTCTATAGCTTAACAGCAAGTCATCATCCAACTTTGTTCTTCTTTTTTAAAATTGCCTTGGCCATTCCAGATCATGTGTATTTCCATATACATTTTAGAATCAGCTTTTCAATTTTTACCAAAAATGTCTACCGGGATTTGGATGGGTATTACATCAACTGCAGATAAATTTGGAGGAAACTGACATGGTAGCAATGTTGAGTCTTCCAGTTCGTGACATGTTATGTTTGTGTTCATTTAAGTCTTGTCAAACTGCTCTCAGCAATGTTCTGTAGTTTCTGGTGAAGAGCTCTTGCATCACTTTTATTAAACTTACACTTAAGTATGTTGTGGTTATTGGCACTATTGTAAATGGAATTTTTTTTTTTTTAAGATTTTATTTATTTATTTGTCAGAGAGAGAAGGAGAGAGAGAGAGAGAGCGAGCACAGGCAGACAGAGTGGCAGGCAGAGGCAGAGGGAGAGGGAGAAGCAGGCTCCCTGCCAAGCAAGGAGCCCGATGTGGGACTCGATCCCAGGACGCTGGGATCATGACCTGAGCCGAAGGCAGCTGCTTAACCAACTGAGCCACCCAGGCGTCCCTGTAAATGGAATTTTTAAAAAGATTTTATTTTATTTTTTAAGTAACCTGTACACCCCTATGGAGCTTGAACTCACAACCCCATTATGAGATCAAGAGTCACAATTGTGTGCAGAGTTCTATAAATATCACTTAGCTCAAAATAATTAAAGTGCTGTTCAGATTCTCTATGACTTTACCAATTTATTTATTTATTTATTTACTTGTCCACCAGTTGTTAAGAAGGAGGATGTTAAATTTTCCAGCTGTGAGTTGGAACTTTCTCTCTTTTATTTGTATGCATTTTTGCATCACGTATTTTGAAGCTCTTTTACAGATATGTACACATTTTTTTATCATATGTCTCCCAAATGAATTGACCCTTTCATCATTATGAGATGTCCCTTGTTATGTTTGGTAATATATTTTGTCTTGAAGTCTATGTTATCTGACATTAAGAGGGCTATCTCTGCTTTCTTATAGTGGTAGTTTGCATAGTATATATTTTTCCACCCACTTACTTTCAACCTATCTGTATCTTTATATTTGTATCTACTTATGTTTGTTTATAATCTTTAAATATCTCTTATAGACAGCATATGGTTGCATAGTGCTTTCCCATCCATTCTGATAATCTCAGCCTTTTTTTTTCTTAAATTTTTATTTTTTTATAAACAATTTTTTATCCCCAGGGATACATGTCTGTGAATCGCCAGGTTTACACACTTCACAGCACTAACCATAGCACATACTCTCCCCAATGTCCATTACCCCACCCACCTTTCCCGACCCCCTCCCCCCAGCAACCCTCAGTTTGTTTTGTGAGATTAAGAGTCACTTATGGTTTGTCTCCCTCCCAATCCCATCTTGTTTCTTTTCTTCTTTTTCTGCCCCCCTAGTAATCTCAGCCTTTTAATGGAGTATTTAGTTTATTAATATTTAGTGTTGTTATTCATGTTATTGAACTTAAGTCTACCATTTTCCCCTTCTTTGGCTTTCTCTTTTTAACAGTTTGCTGGCACTCTTCAGCATTCATGGCTGTCCTGGGCTCTGTCCTCTCATTTCCATTTTTTTTTCCCCAGAAAGATGGCAGGTTTTCCATCAGAATTTTAGCCACATTGAGTTGTGCCACAATTACATCTGCTTTTAAGGGAAAGCTGCAAAAATTGAGAACTCACTCTTTACCCATCACTTAATCTATATGGACTCCCCTCAAAATCTTCCTGCTGTTGTTCATTCTACTGAGCCCTGAAGTGTTTGTTTTTTATTCTGTCCAGAGCGTATGGTTGTTATCTTCAAGAAAGTCTATTTGTTAGGTACTTAATTGAAATTATTTTTGAGCTTTAGATCCTTTAAAGACTTGCTGTGTGAGGTAGAGCAAGCCACTGCCCCTGCTTTTGCCTCAGTTTCCCTCTGTACATGAGATAATTCTGTCCTTACTCAGAAGTATATGATAAAGAAGAAAATAAATTGCAAACTGCATTGTGCTCTTCTGATATAATAACATTCATCTCTCTTCAGTCTCTTCACAGGCTGTTAACGGTCCAGAGTGCCCCATGATGTTTATCCTAGCAAAACAGGCTCTTACGGTGAGAGTGAACCTGGACCTTTCCATTCCAGTGCCACTCCCATCCACTTCCCCTTGGCGGTAAATCAGAATAAAGACTACCAGCTTTGGAGTCAGACCTGGGTTTTTATTTCTCTCTGTATCTCTGAGATCTTGGGTAATTGGTTCTCCTCTCTCAGCCTTGATTTCTTCATTTACGAAATGTGGAGGGGATGTCAGAATTAAATTCAAAACTGCATGTAGGACCTTTATACACTTAAGCCTTCAACAGCTGCTGTCCTCCACAGCCATTGGGCAGAAATAGGATTTGTTTTCCTTCCTGCATCCTTTCCAAACTACTGTAATACTTGCCACTCCTGGCTCTCTCTGTTTCAGGAGAAGCAGTCAAGCAGAGATGAGCTGCTGCAGAAAATCCAGGTTCTCTGAAAATAGGCTCCCACCTCCTTCCATGTCCACCAAAACATCATGGCCATGAACTCATGCTTTCTAAATTTCCAGTTTTATTCAAAAACTATTCACTTCTGACTACTTGAGTCTAGGACACTAGAGACATAGATGCACTAGGAAAAACCAGAAAGTCTACCAAAAGGAGACAGATAAGGAAAGAGGCATGAGGCTATATTTACGGGCCCACAGGTATCATGGAAGCAAGGAGCTGGTAACAGTCAACTCTGCCATGGAAGATTCTGGAGAGTTCCTACAAGAAGGTTAGGCTTTGGGAGGATGACCTAGATCTTTCCAGGTGATGGAATCAAGGGTCCCGGTAGAAGGAATGTCATGATCTGACACTTGGAGGCACGCAGGTAAGTAGATGGCATTCAGCACAACCATCAAGACAGCTGTTTCTACTCTAACACCATGTACATTGCAAGATCCTGAACCACAACTAATAGAGCTGATGAAAAATTTACATTGAGAAAGACCCCTCCAAACCTGTGGGACTTTGTAACTGGAACACTAGCCCAAACCATAATGATCCGGATGAAAATCCCTTCCCAATTATATACCTCCAGCATCCTGGGCTCCTGTCGTCATAGCCAGTCAATGCTTGGTAGCCTGGAGTCCTGAGGGTTCTGATCCTTCTTTCAAGAGGTAAGTGCTGGGGAGCTCTTGCTTGTAATAGAGAGTATTTTCATCAAAATGTAAAATCAGATCTGGTTCGCCTGGGTGGCTCAGTGGTTTGAGCGTCTGACTCTTGATTTCGCCTCGGGTCATGATCTCAGGATCCTGAGATCGAGCCCTGCATTTGGTTCCACACTGAGGGTGGAACCTGCTTAAGATTCTCTCTCCTTCTCCCTTTGCCCCCACTTCCCCCGCTTCCCGGCTCAGGGCACGCTCCTGCGCTCTCCGTTTCTCTCTAAAAGAAAGAAAATCAGACCCAGGTGTAGCCTTCTTGATTAACCCATCATTGCAATAGGGTGGGAAATGACTTCACAGCTTCCTCCTCCGCACTCACAGCTTCATACAAAGGTTAATGTCACGGAAAGCTCAAAGGCTCTCAGAGGCGCTGGAGCAGCCCCGGCCCCGCACGGGAGGGC
>PISX010014822.1:17768-51925 GCA_004024625.1 Mellivora capensis
CTGCGCTTCCGGCCCCCTGCTCGGATCCGCAAGCCCGGGCTGTGTGGCCGCCGCAGGGGGGCCGGGAGGTGCGCGGAGCGGAGAGCTCAGGCCACCAGCCGGTTAGTCCTAGTCCCGCGGCCCGTGTGACCGCAGGACGCCCCCGCGGGTGTGGACGTGGGCTTCCTCGGCGTCCGCGCCAGCCGAGTGCTGGGGCCGAGGCTGACGGCGGAGTCTGGCCAAGGTACGTCTTCTGGGTAATCTGTTTCCTTTTGGGGCCTATCTTGGATACTGGCGGAAGGATGTGGGGTAAGTGCGCCCACCGATGTCCTAACAGCCACGCCTTTGTGGTCAGCGCGTGGGGGCAGGGGGAGGAGACGGCCTTCCTCTCACCTCTTCCCCGAAATAAACAGGATTATGGCCTCCCCCATTGACAAACGGAGAAACCGAGGCATGGAAAGTTTAGGTAACGGGTGCAAGGTAGCAGAGCCTGGATCCGGACCTGGATTCGATTCCGACTGCTCTTTCCGCGTCGCCATGCCCCAGAAGGGGAAGTGCTGTGCACGCGAGCCGGGTCCCCAGGGTGCGCGGCCAGGCGGTCCCAGAGGGCAGCCGCTGTGGGCATGTGCGTTTCTCTGGGCCTCGAAGTCCCTGGTAAGAGTGCCGCGTAATTTACCCGCCCGTTCCTGACAGGTGCACCGAGTTTCCTTGATAGTCCTTGATTCGTTGGAGGCGGTGCTGGGTAAGAGCCAGCTCTGGAGGGAGGATGGGCCCCTGGGGAATCTGCCCTGCCTGGAACTCCCTGGCCTCTGGTGACGGCCGGAATTCCACTGACAAGGAAAAATGTGCTCTCCCTGGTCCAAGGACCGCGTCAGCCGTGGCAAATGAAGAACAGAGACGGCCCTTTCCCTAGCCACGCGGGTCTGGGTGTACACTTAGCCACACCAGCTCCCCGGGGCAAGCTAGAAACCCCCAGAAGTTTCCTCACTGAGACCAATGTGTCTGACCAGCCCGACTCCCTCCTCTGAAGGTCACAAAGGATGTGTGAGCAGCTGGCCCTGGGCAAGGTGTGAATTCACATGAGCAAGAGGACGAATTTGTTTGCTGTTTGGAAATGCTTTGGGCCAGCAGGTCTCTTCTCCCAGGCTGGCTGTCGCTAGCTGCTGATTCAACAGGAAGGGGAGTCCTAGACCGGGACCTTGACCTTGGTTGAGGAGTCCAGGGTTGAGGAGGGTGGGGAAGGACACCGTAGTAAGAATATTCGAGGCAGAGGCCCCATTCCTGCAAAGGCCTGTGCTGGGAGGGGGACAAAGGAGAGCCTGAGGCCCAGAATCTGCAAGAAGGCCAGCATTGGTCACTCAGGCTCCCCTGTGCCAGGACTCCTGTGGAATCTTCTGGCAAGGGCTGCCGCCTGAGATCTGGGGCACTGGGGGCACGGGATGCCACCAGCAGCCTGCAAAGGACAGGAGATGGCACTGTCCACCCAGGCACAGCTGCTGTCGGAGCCGCAGCCCTGGGGACCTTTGACGTCAGCAGTGACAGGAGAGGCCCGAGACAGAGCAGGGAGGGGCTGGGGTCTGGTAAGGGGGCTGGGAGGGGGCAGGGAAAGAGCACAGGAGAGATGCTGACTGCCTGGGGGCTCCCCCAAATCCTCAGGAGAATAGGCTCTGGGATCCAACAGGGAAGGAGGGGTGGAGCCGAAGAAATCCTGCTTTGTGACTGTTTTGCCCATGAACTGGAGGGCCAGGGAACCAGGCTATGTATGGCCTCGCTGCCCAGGCGGAGAGCCCGGCACTCCCTGCAGCTAGCGGGGCTGGCTGCTTTGCCTGCAGAACAGAATGGTCCAGACCCTGCCTGCATCAGATGCAGAGGGGAACGGGGCTCAACACTCCTCTGGCCTCAGCCCTGCACACTGACCTATTGCCCTCCCTAGGGGCCCTCCTTGTCCCCTCTGCCCCCCTCTGCCTCCTGCTACCCCCACTCTGTCTAGCCATCCCTCTGGGCAAGGCAGTGATTCTCCAATGCATTGCGGTAGTCAGTAGGGCTGTTGGCCACATTCTCTGGTTTCCTCCCTTCCAGACGCTGGGTAGATTTATTCTTCCTGTCCTCCGGATGGTGGGGTGGGAATCTGTAACCAGTTCTGACCAGTGAGTTCTGAATGGAAATAATGTGTGTCATTTCTAATCCATGACATTTAATGTTGATCTAAGAACTGTTTCCTTTACCGTGAAAACAAGCTGTGTTCGAGACTGGCCTCTCTCTGCTTCTGGCCCAGGAGGAAAGGTCACAGGAGCAGGTCTACGCCTGACCCATGATGGACATGTGGCATGAGCATGAGGGAAACTTTGAGGGGTGCCTGGTGGGGGCGCATTTGGTTAAGCGTCCGACTCGATCTCGGCTCAAGTCTTGATCTCAGGGTCGTGAGTTCAAGCCCCATGTCTGGTTCCGTGCTGGGTATGGAGCCTACTTTAAAAATACATAAATAGGGGTGCCTGGGTGGCTCAGTGGGTTAAAGCCTCTGCCTTTGGCTCAGGTCATGATCCCAGGGTCCTGGGATCAAGTCCCGCATCGGACTCTCTGCTCAGTAGGGAACTTGCTTCTCCCTCTCTCTGCCTGCCTCTCTGCCTACTTGTGATCTCTGCCTGTCAGATAAATAAATAAAATCTTTTAAAAAATACATAAGTAAAGGTAAACTTATGTTATAAACCCTGGAGGTTTGGGGTTTGTTGCTGGAGGACCGACTCCACTATCCCGTCTGATAGAGCAATGCCCCCAGAAATTGTGATCCTATCTGTAGGGTGCTGTGAAAAGTGCGTATCTTTAATTTCTTACGTAAACTAGACTGGATATCACTTAGTGGGCACTTACTACCGCTCACATATTATGCAACGTTCTATGGCAAGTGCGGTCTCATGAATCCCCACCAGAGCCCTAGAATTCGGTAGTGTTGGCCCATTGAGTATGGTTAGTCTCATCGTAGAGATCAAGAGACTCACACTCTTGACGGAAGGTCAAGACCATAGCTCTCTAAGTGAGAGAATTGAGATGAAATGCAAAGTCCTCTGATCCCATAATTTTCAGTCTTTACACCATATATATATGGACTATATATAAAATATATATATAAAGCACACTAGTCCTATCAAGAAAAAAAAACCCATGAATTTTTAGAAGAAATGATCTCTTAACAGGAAAAACATGAACATCTGCCTTTTTACTAAATTGGACATGAAAGATGATCTTGAGGGCTGGACAAAGCCGTTGGCTCTCTGGGGTGATGTTTGACAAGGGGATCTCCATTTCTTTTCTCCTCTGATTGGGCTCCCTATCAGATAACCAGCGGCAAGCACCAAAGGTTGAAGACACATTTTAAGAGGATGATTTTGTCCGTCATTTAAGACGTTTCCATGCAAGATAGGAAGTATCTGGCATTTGCATTTTTGCCGCGGAATGGTCTAAAATCTTTCCACCCAGGGCTGGCTCAGGGAAGGGAAGACCCAAGCATCCCACTTGCTCGTGCCGTCCTGCCTGCCTCCAATGTCCTTCCTCTCACCTCTGGCCTGCTAACTCTTGAAGACTCAGCTCCACTGTGGCTGCGGGGGATCCCTGCTTGTCCTCTCAGGCTGAGCTCCATACTCCCCAACTGGGACATACGGAAGTGACTTGGGCATGCGAGGTGGGGTCCGAGACTCTAGACAGGCAGAAGGGCGTTGCATTTTCTCTCTCTCTCTCTTTTTTTTAATTAAACCTTCTATTTTAGAGGTGTACAAAATACTACAGAGCTAGCTCAGGGGACTTTTTTTTTTTTTTTTTTTTCTGTGCAAGGGAGAGAGACTGGAGAGGGGAGGGGCAGAGGGAGAAGCACACAGAGAATTTTAAGCAGACTCTATCTCATGACCCTGAGATCATGACCTGAGCCAAAATTAAAAGTCTGATGCTTCACCGACTGAGCCACCCAGGTGTCCCAAGTGAGCTTATTTATTTATTTTTTTTAAAAGATTTTTATTTATTTATTTGACAGACAGAGATCACAAGTAGGCAGAGAGGCAGGCAGAGAGGAGGAGGGGAAGCAGGCTCCCCGCTGAGCAGAGAGCCCGACGTGGGGCTCGATCCCAGGACCCTGGGATCATGACCTGAGCCGAAGGCAAAGGCTTTAACCCACTGAGCCACCCAGGCGCCCCAGAGCTTATTTATTTTTAAAGATTTGTTTATTTATTAGAGAGCTAACCAGCGGGAGGGAGGGACAGAGAAAGTCTTAAACAGGCTCCGCGCTGAGCGTTGAACCCAACACAGGGCTTGATCTCATGACCCCACGATCGCAACCTGAGCTCGACTAGGAGTCAGACGCTTAACCCACTGTGCCACCCAGGTACCCCGAATAAATTAAACATCTAAGTGCTATAAATGCAAACACACACACAGCTTTAGCACACAGCCAGCCAGGTCTCTGCTTTGAGGTCATAGTCTGCTAGCTGTATTTTCTTGGAGCAAATGAGGCTTCTTTTCCGTCTCTTTAGTATCCCAGCCAGGATACTGACATTGCTGTAGCCGGGACACAGAACACTTCCGATCCTACGAGGGTCCCCACTATTGCCCTTTTATAACCCCACACACTGCCCCCCCCGCCCCTCCTTTAGCCTTGACTGGCTAATCTTGTCTTCATTTCTAGAATTCTGTCTTTGCAAGACTGTTGAATAAGTGGAACCACGCAGTATGAAACTTTTGGAGATGGCCTTTACCATTCAGCATGGCTCTCTGGGAAGTCGTTCGGTTTGCTGCTAGTATCTGTCGTCTGCCCCTTCTGATGGCTGAGCAGCACTCGTGGTGTGGATTACCAGTTTGTGTCCGTCTCCCTGTAGAAGGCCTCCCTCATTTCTTAAGCACCAGCACCTCATGGACAGATATTTGCATGCAAAGGGGATCCTGGAGGGCAACATTAGTTGTGATTAGGAGTGTGGGCTCTGGACTTTGACTCCTAGCTCCAGAACTTATTATCCACGTAAGTTTTAGCCAAGTACCTAACTTCTGTCTGCCTCAGTTTTTCATCTAGAAAGTGGGAATAATGGTAGTGCCCATCTTACACAGTTATTCTGAAAATTAATGAATCAGTCCTTGTTAGGTGCTTAGCCCAAAGCCTGGTTGATGGTAAGAACACAATTAAAGATTAATAAAGGGCCGCCTGGGTGTCTCAGTCGGTTAAGCATCTGCCTTCCGCTTAGGTAATGATCTTGGGGTCCTGGAATCAAGCCCAGCATCAGGTTCCCTGCTCAGCGGGGAGTCTGCTTCTCCCTCTCCCTCTGGCCCCACCATTGCCCCAGCCCATGCTCTCTCTCTCTCTCTCTCTCAAATAATCTTTAAAATAAATCTTTAAAAAAATTAATAGTAATATATCATCATTAATCATAAATATTCAGTGAACTGAAATGAAAAATCTGGAATAAGAAAATTCAAATTGGCAAAATGTCCAAATTAGGGAGTGTTGGCACATTATAAAGGAACTATTCGTCTTTCCTACAGTCTTTATATGGTTTTCCTGAGTTTCAACTTGCCCACACTTGTTGGACACAACCAAGTAGAACCCACTGATGATGCTGTGTCCTTCCTAACGCAGCTCACAGCCTCTCTCTGGGATAAAGGTGGGTCAATGGACTCAAAGAGCACATACTGAGCTTTTCTTGCATGTGTGGCAGGCACGGATCGGGGCATCAGGGAGGCTGGATTGGGGCATCAGGGAGGCTGGATCGGGGCGTCAGGGAGGCTGCAGTTAGCAACAGAAGCAGGTCATGCTCACAGCAGGTAATAACGTAAAAGAGGAAGCTCTTCCCTATCTCGCCTCTGATCGGGAGGCATGGACCTGACTCCCACAGGAAAGGAGAGGGAAGCCCCCCCCCCGCCAGCGGGTAGCTGTGGGGGGCTCATCTTGGTTTTCCACTTCTTGGCTCGACCTGGTGTGGGTCCGCTTGCGGGGAGAGGACGTGCTTAGTAAACCATTTAGTCTTCCCCTTACCCCCAAGCCCCCTACACTCCCGGCTTGTCAGTGTGATGGGGAGACGCGCACCCACACTGCACACTGCAGTCTCTGCAGGCCCTGAGGGGCTCCTATTGGAAGTGATGACTTACAGGATCTTTGTTCTCATTCCTGTCCCCCACCCAGGGTCCTCCTGTGCCTGAGCCCAGTGACTGATGGGGGAGCTGCCATCTGGACGCAGAGCCACAGTTTTCTCCGAGAGCCACTAACTGGCCCATGACCTTGGCCTCATTAGCTTGGTGCTCTCCACCTGAGCTGCCTGGATCGGGGCCAGCCAGGGAAACTAGCTCAGGCCCACAGGCCCCTGGGAGAGGTGTTGGGCAAAAATAGACCAGAGAGAGCCAGAGAATCCTTGATCAGGAGGACCCGTGGAGGTCACTGGCTCCAGGGTCATCCCAGCTCTACAGATGGAGGCTGAGGCCAGGGAGGGGAAGGGGGCTGGCCGCGATCGCGCCGCAGCTGATGCAGAGCTGAGATGGGGCTGGACATCGCCCGACTCCCAAAGTCATGTTCTTCCCTCATCTGTGCTCCCACTGGCCGTGGTCAGGGAGAGCTGAAAACAAACAACAGATGCTAAGAATTATAGATTATGCCCTACATTGTACATCTGAAAATAATATGATGTTAACTGGAATTAAAGAAATACAGATTAGGGAACAATTTAACATGGGGTATTGCTGTTTCTGTTTAAAAACACACACACACACACACACACACACACACACGAATTTAAAAATGGCCTGAGGGCACCTGGGTGGCATAGTCCTTTAAGCATCTGACTCTTGATTTTTGGCTTGGGTCACCATCTCCGAGTTGTGAGATGGAGCCCTGTGTCCGGATCTGCCCTGGGCTTGGAGTCTGTTTAAGATTCTCTCTCTCCCTCTTCTCTGTCCCCCAACTTGCACACATGCCTGCACATACTCTTTAAAAAAAAAAAGCTTAAAAATGGCCTGAAACAGAAAACTGGTGTGAATTTTTCTAACAGGTAAAGAAGAATACGTTAAGAGACAGGGTCACATGGCAAGTGGGGACTCTGGGACTTCACTGTCTGAATGTGAATCCCAGCTCCACGCCTTATTTGCTGTGTGTCTTTCATCGAGTTACTTAATCTCTCTGTGCCTTGCTTCGTTTACCTGTAAAGTGGGGACAGCGGTGGAGCCCGCCATGCGGAGCCTGTCCATGAAGAGCGCTGGGATCTGAGGCTGCAAAGCTGCCCTGAGTCCGTGTTGGTAGGGAATGTCAATGGAACAGAAAGAGGAAAAAGAAAAGCAAAAGCCGGCCTGCTCCCCTGGGTCCTTCCCCCAGAGGAATGTGCATACAGGAGATAACCCGCGTGTATACCAGCACATACATGTGTGCGCAGCCGTGTTTGTTGAGCAATTTGATTTCAAGTATGGGATCAAAGCACTCTGCTTTACATGGGTTCTGGTCTTGCCTTATCCGATTGGCAGTCTAGCTGGACGATGTTTTTGATTCGTAGGTTCAGACGTATCCTCTTCCTTTTAATGACTATGTAGTATTCCATCCAATGGAAGGGCCTTCGTGTATTTAAGTAGACCCCAAAATAGATGGTCACAACACACAGGAATGGCTGGATCTAGCAGAAATCGATGGAGTCCCAAGAAATAAGGCCGCAAAAACAGGTTGCGGGAAAATCGTCATGGGCTAGATTATCAGCACTGTAGCTCCATGCAAATGATAAATTTCATTCGTATATCGAGTACCAACTGTTTGTCTCACTATCTCCAGCCCTCATGATAACCTGCTTGGGTAGATCACCATTGGAATCCGCTTTGCAGGGTAGCCCACAGGGGCCGTTGGTCCCCCCCAGGTCATCCCACTAGTAGCGCAGCACTCAGGCTAACGTAGGCAGTGTGGTTGCCTGCCATGTGCAGTGGGAGGTCTGGTCTTCCTTCTGCAGGAAGTGATGGGGCCCCTCCCACTGGTGTGTCTCTGGCCTCCTCTTCTCATCACAGGCTTCTCTGTGCTTATGGCTGCACTGCAGCCTAGATGAGCTCAGGCCCCGGGCAAGGTGGGAGCTTTGATGAGGCCTCGGGCCCCCTAAGTCCGGCAGGGCTCAGCTGGAGCTGGAGCAGGCAAGAGAGGGCTGGGGTCTCTGCTCAGACCTGTATTGTCCAGCCTGACTTCTGGCTTCCTCCAGAGAGCAGCTTAATTCCTCCACTCCCTTGAGCGTCTCTAAGGCCACTACAGGATCACCCCAGTTACTGAAACCACACTCACTCTTGAGTGGGTCTTCTGTTCTTCACTAAGGCCCCCCTCCTTCCCTGTAGCCGCTTCTAAAGACCATCTGTGGTTTAACAAGACTTACTCTTTTTGTGTATGGTGGGAAGGTGGTGATATTGGCCTTTGCACCGGAACCACTTCTTACGAGTTCTCCCTCTTGTTGCTGGAGCCCTGTTTTGGAGCCTGGCCTGTGTTGGTATCTCCAACATGAGTATTTTCCAGCAGGTCTGCAAACCACAGTGAGTAGCCCAAGGCGGGGTGGGGGGGGGTAGACAAAAGGGGCACCTGCGTGGTTTAGTCGGTTGAGCATCTGACTCTTGATTTCAGCTCACATAGTGATCTCAGGGTGGTGAGATCAAGCTCCATGTCGGACTCTGTGCTCAGCAGAGTCTGATTCTCCCCCCTCCCCTCCCTCAACTGATGTAAGGGTGTGCTCATTCTCTCTCTTTCTCTCTCAAATATAGAGTCTTTTCAAAAAGTGAGAACAGATCCCTACCTCACACCATAACAAAGTCAACTCCAGATGTAAATATGAAAGGTAAAACTTCAAGATTTTTAGGGAGAAAAATAAGATAGTATCTCTCTGACCCTGGGACAGGGAAGGATTTCTTTCTTTCCTTCTTTTCAAAAAGATCTATTTATTTATTTATTTATTTATTTGAGAGGGAGAGAGGATGAGGAAGGACAGAGGGAGAGGAAGAGAGAGAATCTCAAGCAAACTCCCCACTGGGCACAGAGCCCGAACCAGGGCTCTATTTCACGACCCTGAGATTATGACCTGAGCTGAAATCAAGAGTTGGATGCTTAAACAATTGAGCCACCAGGCACCCCGGGGAAGGATTTCTTAAAACATAAAAGGCACAAACCATTCAAAAAAAAGATTCATAAATTTCACTGCATTAAAATTTATCAAAAGGTACCACTACAGGAGTGAAAAAAAAAAAACCCTCCTCCCCACAAACTAGGTGAAGATAATTTCAACACATAAATTATACAGGATTATTATTGAGAACATAGAAGGGATTTTTCAAATCCTTAAGGAAAAAGCAAACAACCCAATAGAAAGATGGACACAGACATGAACAGGCATTCGGAAACAATGGCCAAAGAACCTCATTAGAAAGTGGGAAATGCTCATTAAAACCGTAATGGACCTTGTTCTTCCTACCCCCTGGCTGCAGCTAGGGAGCTAGACAGAGATGGGTTCACGGAAGAGAGTTTCAGCACTGGGCTGGCTGGTTTCCTAGCTGGCCCAGACCCCACAGCCTTCCTGGCACTTCCCGCCCACCCCGAGCAGCTGCCAACTACTCAGGCATTTTGTTCCACTCCTGCTTTTTGCTGCCTGGACTTAGACTTCCTAGTTTCCTAAGTCGTTTCTTGTTTTTCCCCTAAATTTTCATTTGGAAAACCTGTTCAAGCTTGCAGAAAAGTTACAAGAATGGTACCATAAATCCTGGAGCACTGTTTGCCCAAGAATCCTCATTGGTCAACATTTTGTTGCTCCTTATTATTAATTGTATTACTGCCAGTAACGTTTTTGCTGACTCATTTGAGGGTAAATCACAGGCATTTTGACCCTCTGACTCCAAATGCTTCCTCCATCACGCCTTTACACTCAGGAAGCAGAAGGCCAGGAGGGACAACAGAATGCAGATGGAAGGCCTTACAATAGCTTTTATCTTCCCACTATGCATGAAACCTAGGTGTTCACGGAGGCCTCTCTCCTTAAAGTAGCTTTATCCTGACGATCGAGCGCAACATGCCTGCACATTCATTGAGCATCTCTGCAAGATGCGGGGAAATGATAAATGATTGCCTCTGGGAAAGGAAACAGAGGGGCTAGGGAACAGACTGGGAGAGAGATTTGTTTTTCAGTCTGTATGCTTTTGGCTTTTGTAACTTGGACTTTTGATTACTTGGTCAAACAAAACCCCCCACATTTTGTAACTGACCTAAGCAAGGTCACTCGGTACCAGGAGGCAAAAAGAGGACCCAAACCCAGACCTGCAACTGTGAACCTGAGTTTGTTCCCAGCATCACAAGATGTTACATAAATCCACCCTTTTAACCTAAATTGATCCACTTGGGCACTGCTGGGACATAAGAGAGGAAGCAGAAATCCAAGGGAAGGTATAGACACCTGCCCCTGCCACAGAGAAGTGACATTCTCGGAGGCCTGCTGGGCTTTGAGCTGCTTTCAAAGGCAGCAACATTCTAAGGTTGGAGCACGGTGGCACTCCTCTGGGGGCCTCCTGAGCCAGCAGGACGGACACGGTCCCTGAGGCAGAATGACCTGGGTCCCCATAAACTACAGCCGTGACCTTAGAGAGGTCACCCAGCCCCTCTGAGTTCCACTCCTTCATCAGGAACAGGGGGAAGATAATATTCCCTATTGAATGGGTTAACACTGTTGTTAGTCTAGCAAACTCCCGAAAGGTGAGTGGTCAATCACAGCCCAGTGCTGAGGGATGGTGGCAGGTGGCTGTCCACAGCAGAGCACAATGATGAGATCGCCTCTTGGTGGGGACTATCCATCGTGGCGGAGGGTGTGACTTCAGAGAGTCCTTTCTTTCTTTCTTTCTTGGACAGTGGGTGGGCCGAGCAAATGCTCTCCCAATCTTGGCGTTCCAGGATTCCGGGCACTTCTGGGCTGAATCTTCCCACATGAGCTCCACTTATCCTCTCTAATATTGAGAGGAGAGGCTGTGGCTACACGAGAGGACCCCAGGGATGGCCCCAGAGTTGGGCAAGGGGCTTCTGGCAGTCGTCTCTGTCCCTCCCTGCTTCCCTCCCTGCTTCTCACTGGAGACCGTGTAGTCCGGGTCTGGGTCCTCAGGAATATTGGTAACTACAGATTCTTAACACTCAACCTGACTCTAAAAACACACCCCCAGGCAGAGAAATTCCAAGGCAAAGCAATTTCCCATCCCGGCAGGAAGCTACCTGTCTGAGCAGAGGTGGGAGGGCAGCCTGGACCTAGAGATAGGTCCACAGGTTCTCCAATACATATGGGCCCTGGCCCCGATCCCCTTCTCCCTGGGCCTAGCCTACCTCTCCTGCCAGTCCCTGGGGAGTGGGATGCTTCGTTGGCTTAAGCTCCCTTCCCTATTGCCAAGGACCTCAGCCCTCCTCTCTGCACTGCTCCCCTTTCCAGACCCCCAGTCCACCCTCTCCTCCCAAGCTCACACTTTTTGCTCCGAGTGATGAAGGCCTGCCCTGTCCCCATGGTGTTATTTCTCTTCCCAACCGCCCTGCAAAGTGAGTGGTTCTGTATCCCCATTTCACAGCAGGGAGAACCAAAGCCTAAAGGAGTCCAGGCAGGGTCACAGAGCTTGGGGACAGGGGAGCCAAGATTCCTGCACTGGCCCACAGCTCAAGTCTTTGTCCTTTGGTACAGTCCTAGCTTGTCCCACCCAGATTCTTGGGAGCCCCTGTGTCATGCGTGTGTCCTGATTAGAGGCACGACATCTGTGTGTGCCCCCCCGTCTGTGGCTAGAACCTCTAGAATGTGGACTAGGCATTATTCACCTTTGCCCCCCCAGGCCAGGTGAGGACCAGGGGACACTTGGGAAAAAGGTGGCTGAAGGGACCTTACAGCGTGATTGGGCGGATATCCCCGAGGCCATCCTTCACGAGGTCCTTGCCCCACAGCCAAGAGGGGTACAGAAGCCCGGGGTGTGCTCTGGGTGCTGGCTTTCTAGCTCCAGTGGTCAGCAGGTCACTATTTTTTTTTTTTTTTCCAGCAACATCTCTGTGAAAACTCAAGCGTCCTACAGTGTCTAGAGCTGGGGCGGGCCCTTGCTTTGGCCTCTACCATCCTGCCTCCCTCCCCCCCTCCCACCTACCCTAACAGCCAAGTAATTGGAAAAAAGAGGTAAAGCATCTTAAAAATTTCCAATGAGGGGCGCCTGGGTGGCTCAGTGGGTTAAAGCCTCTACCTTCAGCTCAGGTCATGGTCCCAGGGTCCTGGGATGGAGACTTGCATCGGGCTCTCTGCTCAGCAGGGGGCCTGCTTCCTCCTCTCTCTCTGCCTGCCTCTCTGCCTACTTGTGATCTCTGTCAAATAAATAAATAAAATCTTTAAGAAAAAAAAAATTCCGATGAAAATGGGTGGAAGTCACTCCCTCGTCATGGAAAATAAAAGCACTCCTGGTTTCCTGCTCCCTTCCCTCTCCCCTCCCCACCCCTGCCTGGTTTCTGTTTCAGACTGGGATTGTTCTAGTTTGGAGAGGGTCAGGTGGCTGCATGGCCAGCGATGATTGGATGCGAAGGGTGGAGGAGGAAATCCTTCTCTTGTGGAACCCTCACCAAAAATATTACTGGTCTTTGTCCTCTGGACAAGCAGTAGATACATTAATAGAAACAACATGTTTTATAAGTCCAGAGAATTAGTTAATAAATATTGCTCAATAAATACATATCAGTTAATAAATAATGCTTAAGCACCGCCCTCATGCTCCAGTCACTTGTGCCTGCAGTCAGGGGCCTCTAGTGTTTGGGAGCCTGCTCTGCCATTACCCATTACTTGGCTGTATGACCTTGAGCCAGTCACTTAACCTCTCTGGGCTTCAGACTCATCATCTGCAAAAGGTCAAAGGTGATGGCTCACTTGAATCCACTCTCCAAGTATTGCTCTCAGGATCAAGTGGAATGCGAAATGTGTACCCAGGCGTCCTTTGCAAACTCTACAGATAGGTATATGTCTCGTGTGACCTATTACCGCTCTGTGCATGCCACACCTTCCAAACTCATTTTCACTTGCTGTCTCCCATTAACTCCAATCCTAACCCAGCAATTCTGCTCTGCTGTGCTCCCCCATCCTGAGTATATCCCACTCGTTTTTAGATCTCTGGGCATTTATTGGTTGGGAAGGGGTCAGACCTATCCAGGCCCCAGAAATTCATCACGGTTCAGAGCAAGACTGTCAAGGCAGAAACCCAGCTCCCACTATTGGCTGCTGTGAGCCCTCGAGCAAGCTACTTCCCCTCTCTGTGCCTTGGTTTCCCCACCTGAAAAAGTGGGACGGATAATAGCTCTTCTCCCACAGGACAGGCTGTGGGAAGGGAATTCATCAACCCACATGAAGGGCTTAGAACGCTGCCTGGCATGTTGTGGGGTCTGGATCAACCCTCCACCTCCTTGGCTCTTGGCTTTGATTCTATTGATCAGGAAAGTGAGGACCGAACCCCCAGGAGACGCAGAGGCCTGGGGACAAGGCCGAGGGGTAGGGGAAGGAAGACAGGGAGCTGGAAAGGCGGAGTGAGGGGAGAAAGTCCAGCAGACTGAGTTTCGAGCAGGTGTTTGGAGCAGCTCAGATGGGGAGGGAGAGGCTGGGAGCGCGGACACCCTACTCTGTGAACTGAGAGCTCAGCCTCTGTTAAAGATCGGTGAATATTGATTGATGATGTACAAGATCTGGTCCTTGTTACTGGGAGTTTGTGATCCAGGCAGGAAGGCAAAGCAAACCCGTGAACAAATGTGAGGTTGCCTCGAAAGAGCGAAACGGTTTGCTGCGGCCCCACCTGCCAGCTGTCCGGGCAGCGCACGCTTCAGTGTCAAAGCAGCGGCCCTGACAATTAGAAGGGAGAAGTCAGAGGTGGGCAAGCCTCCTGCGGGCTCCAGGCATGGCGCGTCACACGGAGGTGTGCGCTGGGCAGAGCCCCCCGGGAATGGTCAGGACTCGGCTCCCTGCTTTCTGCACTGCAAACCCTGCTCTTGGATTCATTTTTCACGTTGATTGAAAGTGACTCTGGGTCTGGGCTCTGGCGTGTTTATAAATGTCTTTATTTTCCCATCATATAAATGATTTTTAGCTAGGCATAGGATTCTACGTTCCAGAGACTTTCCCACGGAACTTAGAAGGGATTGTCCTGTGGTCTTTCAGCACTTGTGACTGATGTCATTTCTGACCCTATCGAAACTTCTTTTCTTTTCTCCTTCCCCTCCCCTCCCCTCCTCTCCCCTTTTCCCCTTCCCCCTCCCCTTCTCTCCTCTCCTCTCCCCTCCCCTCCCCTTCTCTCCTCTCCTCTCCCCTCCCCTCCCCTTCTCTCCTCTCCTCTCCCCTCCTCTCCTCTCTTCTCTTCCTTTGAGAGAGAGAGAGTGTGAGTGTATGAGAGAGAGAGAGTTTGTGGTGCTTCATCTCACAACACTGAGATCATGATCTGAGCCAAAACCACGAGTCAGACGTTTAACCCACTGAGCCACCCAGGTGCCCTGAAACTTATTTCCTTGTAGGGAATCTGCTTTTTACCTCTAAAATCTTTTAGAAATTTCCCTTGGTGTTTGTAGATTTCATCAACATGAGTTGTTCTTCGTTCATGGGTCATTCAATCTGAAGACGTGTGGGTTTTTTCCAGTCTGGGGAGTTTTTTTCTTATTATTTATTGGATTATTTCTTCCTTTGAGTTATTTCTGCTCTTTAAGACAGGTATTGGAGTCTCTGGATCTGTCGTCCGCATCACAGCTTTTTTCCCATTTCCCATACGCTCCTAACCCTTTACCCTTCTATGCTCTTCTATTATCCAGCCCATTTTCCCACTTCCTTTTTCATAACTGCCTGTTTCTCAGGCTTAGTTTGGATTCTCCAGTAAGAAAAACACGAAAAATATTATTTGAGTTCAAGTGGCTTATTTGGGGGATGACACCAGAAACTACCTGTAGACCAGTGGGGAAGTGAGACGGGAAAGGGAAGGCAGCCAACGATGGATGCACCAGTGAGCCCTGGAAGGCCCTGTAGAACACGCCTCTCAGAGCTACTCCAGGGGTGAGAAAGCCGGGGCATTTATACCGACTCCCACTGGCCATTGGTTGAGGGCTTCTCCTAGTGGAGGGGGTGTTAATTCCTCAGCACTTAGAGCATGTCACACGAAGAGAACTCTGGAGGCTGAAGGAGGGAAAATGCCTCAGGCAGAGAAATGCAGGCACAGTGAACCAAAATGGGAAAGATGAGGGGACATGGTTAGGGCATCAACTATGTCTCCTTTCATGGGTGCATTAGTCATCTCATTTTCCTTGGAAGACATTGAACAACTTCTGTTAAACTTCCTTCTCTTTCCTCGAATGCTTCTCTTTAATAATTTTGCTTTTATTGATTTCAGGGAAGTTTGTTGCATATCTGGGGCCAATGGCAACAAAGAGAAAAAGTGGGGGAGTATGTTCTAGAAGCTATCTTTTGGGAGTAGGGGACCTCAGACTGTTCTAGATTTTACCAGCTGCCTGGGACTCTGCCTGATCTCTTGCTTTGCCCACCCAAGTTCTGGACACACTGTTCTGGGCTGGGGCCAAGCACCTTTGTTGCCTACTGCTGGACAAAGGACAGGGTCCACTGCCAGCTGTTCTAGATATCCGTTCTCAAGCAACCACCCCGATAATGACCTCAAGACTCTTCCTGCTCCTCAAATCCATTGTCCAAGACTCAGAACTCCCACTTCTCATAGCCTTCCTCTTTGACACATGTTTTGGGCTGTGGTTCCCCTAACAAATCAATTCTCTATGTTCTCTGTCCTTCTGAGATTCCTCAACATCAGTGGGCGGTTGCCTTTTGGCTCTCAGGTTTCAAGTCCTGTTAAGAGTCTACTGCTCTTAAATATTTCTTTTCTGTCATTTCTAGGGATTGAGGATGAAAGTAGCCCTAAAAACTTATGCACAGTCTAGCATATGGACCCAACCCCCAAGAAAGATAAATTTTCAGACCATTACTGAGTGTTATAAAATCCACTCCTGGGACACCTGGGTGGCTCAGTCGGTTAAGCGGCTGCCTTCGGCTCAGGTCATGATCCCAGCGTCCTGGGGTCAAGTCCCACATCGGGCTCCTTGCTCGGCAGGGAGCCTGCTTCTCCCTCTGCCTCTGCCTGTGCTCGCTCGCTCTCTCTGACAAATAAATAAATTAAAAAAAAAAAATCCACTCCTGCCACCACCACCGCTGCCCGCGCTTGGCGTCTTATCAAGGGCCTGCAGTAAGGGTTTGGATGTCACACTAATGTTTCCTTCTAACGTGCCATGCTGATAAACTGCATCGAGGCAATTTATGCTTTTCAGATGAGATCAGGCACGTTCAGGGTGGTATGACTGTAGATCAATTTATGCTTTTCCGTAATGGCTGTAACTGTATCTGCCATCCTGCCTCCTTACATACCCTTAACATTCCTTCCAGGGAGTGGTAGGGTCTATGTCTTCTCTCCTTGAACTTTCTGTTTTATGGCAGAAATCGCTCTCTAGCTTCTGGGGCTGAATTTTGAAAATGCCTGGCACGTCCCCCTGGCTCTCTGGGGACACTGACACTTGAAACCCAGCCACCATGCTCTGAGGAAGCCCAGATTAGCCCACATGGAGAGGCCACGTGCAGCTCAGCTGACATTCCAGCTGATAGGCGGCCTCACCTGCTGCATATGTGAATGAAGCCATATCTTGATGAATCCAGACCTTACCTGGCAAGTCACTCCCAGGTTTTGAATCTTCCCAGCTGAGGTCCCAGACATGGTGGGCCAGAGGCAAGCTGTCCCAGCTGTGCCCCGTCCAAACTCCTGACCCAGAGAATCCATAAACATTATAAAATGGTTGTTTCACACTTCCAAACTTAAAGTTAGGCAACCCAAAATAATCACTGGGACACGAGCCACGGAGGGCTCAGTGGCATGAGGACCATTTTCATATTGTTATCTTTCCCCAGAATGCCATTGATTCTCTTTTTTTTACCTGGGTAATTCCTCCTCATTCTTTAAGAGTTAGCTCGAACTCCATCTCCGTAGAGCCTTCCTTAATCAGTCTATACCATAAGGATCTAATTCCGCCTTGGAGGCTAAGGAACATCTTTCCAGTTCTCTAGAGAGAGGTAGCATGGTGTAGAGGAAATGTGGAAATCTAGTTTTGACATCTGAAATATTTAGCAGTCTACTCCCAGTACTACCACTGACCAGCTGTATGATCTTGGGAAGGTCGCCTTGTCAGCAATATTGTTGAAAAGATTAAATGAGATGATGTGTATTATCCCTCTGGACAATCATAGATTGTCAAGATCAGACAGCTAACAATTATTTATTGAACGCTGTTGTGAATATCTAGTTCTGTGTAACATTCCACCCCCAAAACCCAGTGGCTTGAAATAATAACACCCACTTATTTAACTCTTGAAACTTCAGTTTAAACAGGGCTGTGTGGGACAGCCCATGTCCATTCCCAGCACACAGAGTGACTCAGCTGGGGAGAGAAAATCCATTTCCAAGACGGCTTACTCCCATGGCTGATATGTTAATGTAGGCCGTTGGCTGGGGCACCTCCCAGTTCTTCTTTGTGTGAGCCTCTCCTTTGGGCTACTTGGGTTTCCTTCCAACAGGGAAGCTGAGTTTCAGGAGTGAGTGTTCCAAGAAACCCAAAATAGAAACAGATGGTCTCTTAAGACTTGGACGCAGAAATGAGCACAGTGTGGCTTCTGCCATATTCTATCCGTCAAAGCAGTCAGAAGGCCCACCCAACCCAAGGGGGAGGAACATAGACCCCATCTCTCAATAGAAGGACTATAAAAGAGATTTTGACCTTGTCTCATGTGTCACAAACCCCTTCTAGGTATCAGGTACACTTGCATGATCCACAGTTATATGACAGCGTAAAATAGATACACTGCCCATCTTATGGAAACTAGACTTCACAGTACTATTCGTTTTGCTAGATGTACTTGTATCTTGGGTCTTCAGCTAGCCTGAAAATATCTTCCAGAGCAAGGTTTTGTCTTCTTTATCTTTGTACCCTTGACACTTGACACACTGACTGGCATGTTGTTCATGAACAGGGAATATTGCTGAATTAAATTCCACTGTGTGGAATCGGATCATGAGAAAACAGCAGATGGAAACAAGCCAAGAGCACAGGGAAAGATGCACAGCATCGTTACTCATTAGGGAAATGCAAATCAAAACCACAGTGAGATACTACTTCATTAAAAAAGACCAAAAATCACAAGCATTGGTGAAGATGTGGAGAAATCGGACCCCTTTTCCGTTGTTGGTGGGAATGTAAAATGACACGGCTGGCTTAGCAAGCAGTGGGGCCATTGTTCAAAAACTCGAATGTCCAGTTCCCATATGACTCAGCAATTCTGCTCCTAGGTGTAAACCCAAGAGAAACAAAAACATATGTGCACACAAAAACTTGTATGTCAATATGTGTGAGACCATTATTCCCAGTAGGCAAAAAGTGGAAACAACCCAAATGTCAATCAACAGATGAGTGAATAAGTAAAATGTGGTCCATCCGTACAATGGAATAGTATTTCGCCTTAAAAAGCAATGAAATCCTGGGGCACCTTGGTGGCTCTGTCGGTTAAGCGTCTGACTCCTGGTTTCAGCTCAGGTTATGATCTCAGGGTGTTGAGATCTAGCCCCGTATAGGTTCCGTGCTGGGCGTGAAGGCTGCTTGAGATTCTCTCTCTCCTTTCCCTCTGCTCCTGCCTCCTGGCTTGCATGCAAGCGTGCTCTGTAGCTCACTCTCTTAAAAAAAGACAAAGAAAAAAAAAAAGAAATCCTGATACAGCTCCACCGTGGATGAAATGGATGAACCTGGAAGACATTATGTTAAGTGAATTAAGCCAGACACGAAAGGACATGTATGTATGTGTATGTGTGTGTGTGTATATGTGTATGTATGTGTGTGTGTATATATATATATATATATATATATAATAGTTTTTTTTACTATTCTACTTATATGGAACATATACAATATTTACCGTATTCTTCCACTTATATGGGGGTCCATGGAAGAGTCAAATGCACAGATTAGAAAGTAGAACTCTGCTTGCCAGGGGCTGAGGGAGAGGAGTGGGGAGCTATTCTTTTAAGGGGGACAGAGTTTCAACATAGGATGATGGAAACATTCTGGAGTTGGGTGTGGTGATGTTTGCATGACGGTGGAAAGATGCTTAAAGCCACTGAACTGCACACTGAAAAATGGCTAAAACGTAAGTCTTAGGCACATATTACTAAAGCAAAAAAAAAAAAAAAGCTTTAAAAACTATACAGAAACAAAAGAAGGAATGAAGCAGTGACTGACACAGATGAACCTTAAAAACTTGATGCTGGGGACGCCGGGGTGGCTCTGTCCAGTAAGTGTCTGTCTTCGGCTTGGGTTGTGATCTCAGGGTCCTGGGATCGAGTCCTGCGTCGGGTTCCTCGCTCAGTAGGGAGGCTGCTTCTCCCTCCCCCTCTGCCTGCTGCTCCCCTTACTTACTTATTCTGCCTCTCTCTCTCTCTCTGACACATAAATAGATAAAATCTTAAAAACAAAACAAAACATGATGCCATGTGGAAGAAGGCAGGCTCGAAAGGTCACAGACCCAGTAATCCGGTGCATGTGGGACGGCCAGAGAAGGCAGATCCAGAGAGACACAGAACGGATCGGAGGTGGAGAGAGGCTGCCAGTCCGCACTGAGCTCCCTGCTGGGGCGATGAGACTGTTCTAAGTTAGGATGAGTGGCGAGGGCACAGCCTCGTGGCTACCTGAAAACCACTGGATGGTGCGCTTTGAAAGGACGAATTTTATGGCACGTGAACTATACCTCAATAAAGCTGTTATTAAACATTTATAGCCCACCTTGATTTACTTTACATAACCTGCAACCAAGGAGACCTGTTTCCAGGAAGCCAGGAAGATGGGAAGCGAAAGGACAGAAGTTGAAAAAGACATTGCCAGACCCGTGTCTTCACAACGGACTTTCGAATTCTGAAAGCAGTATGCGCTGATCAAAACTCATGACTAGGGACGCCTGGGTGGCTCAGGTGGTTGAGCGGCTGCCTTCGGCTCAGGTCATGATCCCAGCGTCCTGGGATCGAGTCCCGCATCGGGCTCCTTGCTCGGCAGGGAGCCTGCTTCTCCCTCTGCCTCTGCCGGCCACTCTGTCTGCCTGTGCTCGCTCTCTCTCGCTGACAAATAAAAAAAAAAAAAGAAAAAACAAAAAAAAAAA
This sequence comes from Mellivora capensis, assembly GCA_004024625.1. Taxonomy (NCBI): domain Eukaryota; kingdom Metazoa; phylum Chordata; class Mammalia; order Carnivora; family Mustelidae; genus Mellivora; species Mellivora capensis. The sequence goes on from PISX010014822.1 coordinate 37,973, forward strand.
ACTCTCATGACTAATATAGAGATCTAACTGAAAAGCCTCTCACTCCTCAGAGGTGACCACTATTACGATATTGCGAGCCTCTGGGTCCATGAGGGTGTTTTGGCTTCAAGGTGCCAGCCCCGGTGAAGGCGGGCAGGGATGGGGTTCGTCGGAATGGTGTGAGTTTGCTCAGTTTGGAGATCCCGGGGCTCCCAGATCAGAAGCCGAGCTGCAGTCTCAGGGGGGCCCCGCAGTCGCAAGAGGCAGCTCCAATCATGTCTGCTCAGTGGCTGAGGCACTGCAGCCCCAAGTCAGGCCTCCCGGGGAAGATGGACAGCTCGGGAGTGCCCGCGCCAGGCCTGACTTGTGGTCGGACAAGTTGGTTGTCCAGAACCATCGCCGTGGCTGAGAAAACCTGGTCCCGTGCTTGGCCAGGCCTGAGTCCCGTGCTCCAGCCCTAGGGACAGAGGGAAGAATAGAGTCCAACCCAAACCACCGGTACGGAATGTGGGGGAAGAATCCATTCTCAGAAAGGGATCTGGGTGCTATTTCTTTCTTTATTTTATTTTATTTTATTTATTTATTTGACAGAGAGGGAGAGATCCCAAGTAGGCAGAGAGGCAGGCAGAGAGAGAGGAGGAAGCAGGCTCCCCGCAGAGCAGAGAGCCGGATGCGGGGCTCGATCCCAGGACCCTGGGATCATGACCTGAGCCAAAGGCAGAGGCTTAACCCACTGAGCCACTCAGGCGCCCCATGGGTGCTATTTCCAGAAGAGGCCAGAATGAATGTCTCTGGACAAGCAGAAGTGACAGGTGTCTCCTACAGTATCCTTCTAGATGGTGGGTAGGGCTGCACTGGAGCTGGATCCAGGTGTAGATAAAGACAGAATAACTACATCCATACGTACGCACAGAAATATATTTATACTAATACACCATTCTGTAACCTGCCTTGTTTCTCTCAACAACGCACTGAGGACATGCCTGTCTCGTGACTCAGTTGGCCTTTCCTTATCAGTACACACAGATCTACTCCCTTCTTCTAAAATATGTCTTTACAGGGGTCCCTGGGTGGCTTAGTTGGTTGGGTGTCTGACTCTTGATTTCAGCTCAGGGTCGTGGTCTCAGGCTCGTGGGATCGAGCCCTGCGTCACGCTACACACTGGCGAGAAGTCTGCTCGTTCTGGCTGCTCCCCTACTTGTGCTCTCTCTCTCGATAATAAATAAACACACTCTTTTAAAAAAGTAAAATGCCTCCTCATGGTCGCATCGCTTACATGTGCCCTCGTTGATTTAATCCTTTGATTGGTGGATCCCTAGGTTGCCTCCCCGTGCTCCCGATCCCACACCCCCCCGCGGGAACAGTCTTGCTCGCATATTCTAGCAAACCCGTGTGCAAATATTTCAGTAGGATGGATTCCTAGGAATGACATTTCTGGGCTAAAGGGCATATCCCTTTTTTTACTTTCATGATCTTCCCTGGCTCTTCAGACCATTCCCCTCCTTCCTCCTGCCCTCCTGCCCCTCTCGAGAGCTTCCAGATGAGACCAAGCTCCAGGGTTTGGCTCTGGCTCGGGCCGTCAGGAACTCCAGCTTTGTCCTCCTGGGCAACAAATGACCTCAAAATTCACTGACTTAAAACAACCACCATTTTGTTGTAACTCGTGGCATTTGGGGTCAGGAATCGGGGCAGGGCTTGGCTGGGTGAGTCTTCTGCTTCCCATGGTGGCAACAGTGGCCATGGGGTGTGGGGGAGGGGCATTCAGTGGGAGACTGGGCTGAGCTGGGCTGGGCTGGAGAGTGTCACGTGGCTTCATTCCTATGTCGGGCGCCTTGGCGAGGACGTCTGGATGGCTGGGCTCAGTGGAGATCCTTTTCCTCCCCATGTGTTCTCCCCAGCAGGGTAGTTAGACTTTCACATGGTGACTCACGCTCCACAAGAACGAGGCAGAGCTACGAGTCCACCCAAGGTCATTGTCATGTTTGCCGTGTTCTATTGGTCAAAGTGGTCACAGTCCAGCCTGGACTCAAGGGGAGGGGAAATAAATCCACGGCAGGGGCATTGAGCGCACCTACAGAGAGAGGAGGAATTTATCCCTGCCCCCCCGCCCCAGCGTAAATAGGCATTTGTTTTGTTAGACATAACATACACTATGTTACCTGCCTACAAACAGGAACATTCTAAATTAGGGAGCACGTTTGGCCCCTAGAGCTCTAGGGGAAATGTTGTAGGTCCCTTTTATGTGCCCCCCTTCTACAGAATACATATTTACAGATTAGAAACAGGCTCAAAGAGGTAACACTTCAGAGACTTGAAGCTAAGAGAAATGTCTCTTAGCATTATTCATACCCTGGTCCCTAGCATGGAGTCCAATAGCCCATTCATAGACGAGCGCGTGGCTTTGGAATGAGTGTCATTCAGCTGGCAGGTAGCAGAGCCAGAACCCGGATTCGAGTTTTAGCCCCAGGCCCCTCGATGTTTCCCCCAAAGTGCCCCGAGGGGATGTCCAGAATCAGAGGCTAGTCCACCTGCCTGGGATGCTCTCCGAGGAGCCTCCAATTGGCTCCATGACTCCATGAAACCAGGGCAGGGGGCGGTGTGCCTGGGATGCAGTTTCAAGGCCAGAGGAGAAGAGCTAATGGACCGGCCACCATCACTGGAGACCATCAGGGCTGAGCGGAATTTAAACCTGTCTAAGGGCAGCCAAGAAAAGCCCTCTCTCCCAAGCCTCATCCTACCCTCACCTGCCGTCATGACTGCTTTAAGACCAAAGCTTTCCCACGCATCACACCAAGCGTTTCTGGAGTGGGCGTGTAAATTCTAAGGAGAGGTCCCTCAAGGTCGGAAAACATACAATCAGCTGGAAAGAGGGATTTCTGGTTCAAAAATAATAGTCCATTAAACTTCAAAATACCTTTGGTTCTCAACAGGGGTAGGCTTGTGCTTCATGGAAATGTAATCACACCGACATGCTGTAGGGAAACCTTACAAACGAGGCCTTTCACCGCATTGGTCAGAACCCTAATCCGATCCCAAAACAACAAAAACCCACGAAGCCCGATCCAGGTTGAATTCCAGATAAACAACAACACAGTTTTAGTTTTCTCATGCCCTCTGCAACATTTAGGACCCATCATTTATTATTTCCATTATTATTGAATATGTCTTATATATTGATTCAGATATATTAATACTGAAAAATAGTGTGTTGCTTTTCTGAAATTTGAATTTAAATGGGCATCCTGTATTTTATCTGGAGCAGGAGCAAGGTTCTGATGGCTCGAGGTCTGATGACGTCTTCAAGAGAGGCTCCATATTTCAAGATTCTGGTTTGTTTATTCAGAGAAAGGCCGCCAGCAGGTCCCGCGCACCTAATGCCCAGCACACAGAGGGAACTTGGTAAATATTTACAGAATGATTGTGCACCCGTGTGTCCTCCTGGGTTGCCAGGCCCTGTGACCACAGATCAGAGGTGTGGAGTCAAGGGCTGTGATTGAGGAGAGGCTGGATGAGGGAGCCTATGCTACCTGGGGTTTGGGTGGGGGAGATCAGGAAGGGCTTCTAGAAAGATGTTAGACCTGACATGAGTAGAATGGGGACAGCAGGAGCTGCTTAAGCTTCTAGAGTAAGGTGAGACCTGACATAAGCAGGTCAGAAGAAGAGGAAGCTCAAGCAGAGGCAGGGAAGCTTGAGAAAGGTTTCTGAGCTGCCCATAATGGGGCTGGCAGGGGCCGGGCAAGCCAGGAGGGTGTGAGGAAGGCTATGTCCTCCGCAGGGGGTCGGGGGCGGGAGCAGCACAGGAACAGAACATAAGCTCACAGAAGGACAATGAAATAATAACTTAATCCCAACGTAGGGATTGTGATACTATGTTTTTTCACATGCTCACCCTGCCCGGAATAATCCTTAGCTATTACTATACACATATCTTTTTTTTTTTTTAAGATTTTATTTATTTATTTGACAGAGATTACAAGTAGGCAAGAGAGGCAGGCAGGGAGAGAGAGGAGGAAGCAGGCTCTCTGCGGAGCAGAGAGCCCGATGTGGGGCTCGATCCCAGGACCCCGGGATCAAGCAGAGGCTTTAACCCACTGGGCCACCCAGGCGCCCCTATACACATCTTTATCTCGTACCAACAAAGGGAGGTTAATACCCAGTCTGACCACAGCTGCCACCTGGTGGTGAAGCTTGTAAGGACACCCTGCCGGAAAACCAGCACGCCTGGTTTTCATTACTAACTTTGTTCTTGCCACAGTGATGATGGCGATGGTGGTGATGATGATGGTGAGATATCATTTACTGAGCTCCTACAGTGTGTATACTAATGTATACATCACATACATTAGTTCATTTAATTCTTGCAATAATCTTTCAAGGTGGGTATTTTTGTTCCCATTTAACAAAGAAAACCAAGCCTCAGAGAGGTCTAGTAACTTCTCAAGGTCACACAGCTGGGAAGACAAGGATCCAATTTAAACTCCAATCTTTCTAGCCCCAAAGCCGATATATTTGCCATTATGCAATGGAACCAAATCCAATAACATGCCGCTGTACATTTAAAGTAATAAAATTACAAAAGCAAGATACTCATGACATTTGTGATAGGCAGCCTTCTAAAACAGCTCCAATAATCCCTGCCTTCTGTCATTTAGGCCCTCGATAATGTCCTCCCTCAAGTGTGGGCCAAGCTTAGTCACTTGTTTCTTAGAATATGTCAGAACGGAAGGGATCTAACTTCTGAGGTGAGGTTATAAAAGGGATGCCATTAATGAAACACCACGTCACACTCCCTGGGACGGTTATCGTGAAGCCAAAACAAAACAGGAAACAACAAGTGTTGGCGAGGATGTGGAGAAATCGGAACCCTTGTGCCTTGCTGGTGAGAAGGTAAAATGGCGACGCCTCCATGGAAAACAATGTGGTGGTTCCTCCAAAGGTTAACTTTAGAATTACCGTATGATCCAGCAAGTTCCACTCCTAGATGTCTATCCAAAGGAACCAAAAGCAGGGACTCCAGCAGATATTTGCACACCCGTGTTCACAGCAGCCAAGGGATGGAAGCCACTCAGCTGTCCACCAATGGATGAGTGAATGAACACAGTAGGGTCTATGCATATGGCGGAATATTATTCAGTCCCCAAAAGGAGGACGTTCTGACACGTGCTGTAATGTGGATGAAGCATGAAGACCTTATGCTAAGTGAAATAAATCAGCCACAAAAGTATTATCTGTCTCAACTTTTAAGACTCCTCTCCTATTTCACCAGCATATCGTAGAGCTACAGAGTAGCACAGAGGTTGCCAGGGGCTAGGGGAGGGGAGGAATGGAAACTTAGTATTTAGTGGGGACAGAGTCTCCGAGAAGAGAAACTTCTGGGGATGGACGGAGGTGATGGTGTGCAGGAGTATGAATGTGCGCGATGTCACAAAACCGTACACTTGACAATGGCTAAAATGGTGAATTTTGTGTTATGCACATTCAGGCATGATGATACAAAACCATTAATATGTTCTAGAAGTGGGACTTCTGTCTTGCTGGCCTCCTCTGTCTCCCATTGCTGCCTTTGATGAAGCTGGCAGCTGTGTTGGGAGCTGCCCCAAGGAGAGGCCGACGCCAAGGAACGGAAGCCCTCACTCCAACCGAGCCCTGCCCCTGAGTGAACTTGGAAGGGGGTCCTGCCACAGGTGATCTCGGGAGGATGGTGGTCCCAGCTGGCACCTTGACTACAGCCGTGAGAGAGACCTAGAGCTGGAGGCAACAGCTGAGCTGTGTCCGGGGCCTTGACCCACAGAAACCACGACATAATATATGTGTGTTTTCTGGAGACATTTGTAACGCGGCAGGAGCGCCCGCCAACACGGTTCTTGGCATGTCCGGCCTCACAACTTTTGTTGGTTAGATTCAACGGCGTTTACAAAGGTGCATGGTCAGGTATGATAGAAGGACCAAGACTGATTCAAGAAGACAGCATCGAGTGGGAAGCGCCCAGACATCGGAGCCAGACTGCTGGGTTTGTTTGGGGCTCTGTCACCTCCTAGCTGTGTGACTTTGGGCAAGTTACTTCACCTCTCTGTGCCTTGGTTTCCCTTGTAAATTGGAGCTAATGAATATGTTCCCCATAGGTCGCTGTGAAGATTATTACTTTTGTTTTTAAAGATTTTTTGAATTTATGTATCTGACACAGAGAGAGAGAGCACAAGCAGGGGGAGCAGCAGCGGGAGAGAGAGAGAAGCAGGCTCCGCACTGAGCAGGAAGCCTTACACGGGGCTCGATCCCAGGACCCTGACATCATGACCTGATCTGAAGGCAGAGCCAGCCAGGCGCCCCAAGATTGTTATTACTTGTAGAGCACTCAGGACAGTGCCTGGCCTAGTTTAGTTCACAGGGTTGTCTGGAGGAGTAGTATGTGAATAGAGATGGTTAAATATTTTAAGGGGACAAACGCAGATGAGAAAAATAACATAAGCTCGGTTTTACTAAAAGAAATATACAGGTGCATGCTCAAATGTTACTGCACAGAAAACACCTGAATCATTTATCACAGAATCAGGGGACGCAGTGGAAACTGGTGTTGAAAACCTCACACTAACTAGAACCAGGTGCGGTGAAAATCCCCATCACATCCCTTCCCAGCTGTGCGGCTCTGAGTAAATCACCTACCTTCTCTGTGCCTATTTCCTCACTTGAACTTGGAGACCATGGTAGCTACCTCCATACCAAATATGGTTGCTGAGGGTATACAGGCAACATGCGCGATGACTGGCATACAGTAGGCACTCCATAAATGCTAGCTACTGTAGTCTGCGGAATTACGGGTGATTTTAAGGTTTTCATTACGCTTCTGTGGAATTCCCCAAAGTTTCTAGATCAGTTGTGTATCACTTCCACATCTCTGGGGAGAAGCGTTAGAACAGCCCACGGCAAGCGCCTGGCACAGAGTGACCTCCTGAGACGTCACCTCCCAGCCGGCAAGCTCCTTCCCTCTCTGACGCCCTGTGAGAAGAGCGCCGAGGGGTCCGGTCCATGGTCACCACTGCAGGGCATGGACTGTGTGTGGCCAGAGGGATGGCCACCAACAGAAGAAGGAGTTTGGGGCAAGGAGGGTGCACGGACTGCGGGAGGAGGAAGGGGTTCTAAGTGAACCCCACCAGCGTGTTCTCTGGGAGGCGTGTGGGACCTTCTGCCTCCACAGTCACTGCAGAAACCAGCTAAGAGAACCAGATGGAATCTAGCAGGTGAGCATATGGGAGCTCCCTGTAAGACCGATTCAGTTTTGCTGCTTGTTTGAAAATGTTCTTAGTAAGATGCTGGGGAAATGACTAGCTGGGTGGGTGGGTGTTGGGGAAAAGAGAGAGAATGAACAGGGTCTGAGGGAGGCCACAGAAACCATCCGTGGACCCAGTCAGTGCATGTAATTTAGAGCAACTGAGTCACTGGGGTGGTCCTGCAGGCCGGCCTCCTTGCTTTCCAGATGCGGAAGCCTCCGCTGTCTCATGTCACCTGGCCAGGAGCAATGGCAACGTTTTTGTCACAGTACCAAGCTGCCTCGAGGCTTTTTCCCAAGGTGTCCTTCTCATGCAGAAAGTTCTCTATGCCTCTGACTCCCCCAGATGGGAACAGGCCAGGGTAGGATGACCGCCTCCCCCATGCAGGGCAGGGAGCTCAAAGAGCTGGAGAAGAGTGGTTGCCACAGGGATGGGCCAGCCCTGCTCGGAGTAAGCATGCTGTGCGGAGGCCCCCCTCACGTGCTTCTGGCAGAAGGGAGATGCTAGAAGGCCTCTCCGGAAGTGCTTAGGGCAGCTTTTGGGGTCATCATGAGCCCATCACTTTCTCAGAGTCCCTGCCCACACTCATGCAGCAACTCACAGAGGAGATAAACCAGTGGGGAGCAACAGTTAGAACCAGGCACTGGGCTCCCACCTTCGCCTCGTACTTCCGCCCCCTGCAAAATCGCCTCCCAGGCCTTCAGGAAATGAGCGAGGACGACACACAACAGGCTCGGCACATGTCTTGCGTGCGGAAGGCAAATGACAAGTAATACACTGGTGTGTTGTTTATTTATTAGTTTTTATATAAGAATCTCCTCTTGGCCGCTTTTACAGGGCAGTTAACATCCTCTCTGAACTCCAGTTTCCTCCTCTGGGACAGAAGACAAGTAACTCTCACCTCAGAGGTTGTGGCGAGAACGTGGGGTTAATGATGCGGGGTGCCTGGCTCTCGGCCAGAGAGGACGGAGAGCTGGCGGCCACGCTCATTCCCAGCTGAGCTCCGAGGTCGCCTGGGCGTTCTTGTCAGCGTGTGAGCGAAGCTGAGGGTGGAAGGGAACCAGATTTGCCATCGCTGGCCTGTGCTCAACGAGTACTCATTGCCCATGATTCTTCTCTCTCATGTTTCTTTCCCCAGTAACTGACCCCCTGGTATTGGCCTGGTGTGGTCAGCGTTCGGACTTGGAAGAGGCTATGCTCAAATGATACGTCCCTATGAATGACACAGGACTCCGAAGACATGTTAATATGGCGGCTCCTACCATCTAGGAAATCCTTGGGTTTCCCAGGAAAAAAAGCAGAGACCCAGAGAGGGTCAGGGTGTCCCATAAGTGTGGGTACGAGGATTGAGATTCCAGAAACTCTGAGTCCCCCATGTCCCCGATCAGACTGAAATTTCTCCTTCAAAGCTTTATACCTTGGCCTTTATACATTTTGAAAATGAAAATGCCTAGGAATATTCTATAAGCTCTTGTAGTTATTCTGTTATCAGGAGGACAGAACTGGCTTTGAAAGTCCTGAGTATACCAAGGATTGCAGAAAACTATGAAGAACAGAATTAGTTCTGAAAATAGAACTTGACCCTTGGAATTCTAGAACAAGTGCTGAATGTAAAAGTGGGCAGAAATGAGTTCAAATATAAGCCAGTATACAATTAGTTGTGTGAACTTGGACAAGTCCCTTAACCTCTCTGAACCCAAAATTTCTTCTATGTAAAATCTGAGTAACAATACTAAAGCTCCCTCCTTACTTTAAAATCCACTACCAAATGAACTAATAGACATAAAATGTTTCATAGTCAATTTCCCACTAGAGAGTAGGTGGCGAATTACAAAGACTCAGTTCCCATAGAAACCCAGCTCTAACTAACTGAAGCTGTATAAAGGAATTTTGGCTCCTGTAATTAAAGACCAGAGATGGAAAGGCTTCAGGCTTAGCTGGATCCAGGAAATGAAACCATATTTTCCTGGCTGTCTCACTAATCCCTCCTTTCCATAGGAGATATTTCTTTTGCATATAATTTCTTTCTTAGGGTGAGGGAAGATGACCCCAGCTGCATTTCCTCCTAGTTTAACAACTCCATGGCAAAAAAGAACTTTTCCACCCCTCCCCCCCCACACACAAACCTTATCAATCCCAGGGAAAACTTGAAAAGGCACTGTTCTGATCATGGGCTTCCTTGGACCAATCACTGTTCTTGTGAAACGGAATGTAGTGATCGACAGGTCTGAGTTATCTACCTAACCCATAACTAGGGATGGGTGGACTTTTTCTCCCTCACAGCCCCTTGAAACCTACACGTCTGGGGGAGGGGAGCAGGTGTGAAGGTTCTGGAAAGTTGCAAACCAGAGCTGGCCAGGCTGGGTCTCTGCAGAAGTCCCCAGTTCCCTCATGAGAAGAGGTAAGGTCAAATGAGCTTGGGCTGCCATTTGGTCCTTCAAGCACTTGGGGAATAGAACAGGCAGTATCCGCGGTGTGCCGTGTTTTCTGGATGCCTGCCACGTTTTCAACATTTTGTAATATTTGAGAAATTTCCATCTCCCCATGGAGGAGATGGGACCCAGGAACATCGGCTTTCCAGACTTCCTTGAAGCCAAGGCACCTGGGCGTGACCCGGCTCCACCAATCCGATGCCCAGGGGAGACTATAAGGAAGCGAGAACCCAGGGAAGGAGGCTCAGTGTGGTGAGGGTGGCTATAGGCCTGCAGTTTTGGGCAAGTTCTTGGTGCAGAAATGTCCTAGCAGAGCGACAGCGCGCTGGTGTTTTGCTCATCCAGCTGTTTCTATGGTTGTTTCCAGGCATTAATCCTGGAGGCACAGCCTCCAGCGAAGTCCACCAGCCCTTCAACCCATCCTGTGAGTTAATATCCTTTTAAGAAGCTTTTTTTCTGCTTACTCAGCCAGCGTGTGCGTGTTTCTGTTACTGGCAAGGAAAAGCCCTGACTAATGGCACTCGAACACTGCCCCCGCCCCGCCAACGGCGGATAGCAGGTGGGAGAGGTCTCCCAGACAGGCAGTTTCCCCCGCTTGCCAGGAAGACTCAGCAGGGACCAAAGGGGCAGGGAAGCTCATGGTGGACCAGCGTGATGCTGTCAAGTCACCTGCAAGGATTTTCAGGTTCTTGAACCAAGTTCCTAGGGAGAGACAGCTGCATGATGACAAAAGTCAGTCTGATGGAAAAACAATACCGCTGGTCGTACATGGATGACCTAGTACTTAGTTATGCGTGTGTGTGTGTGTGTGTTTATTCCTATTGGGGCAAATTTCACATAACATAAAATTAGCCGTTTTTAAGATGTGCAATTCGGTGGCATTTAGTACATTCACAATGTTGGATGATCACCCTCTGGGTCTAGTTCCAAAACATTTCCATCACCCGCCAAAGGACACCCTGTTGCCCATTAAACAGTCTCTCCCTATTTCCCCCTTAGCCCTGGTCCCCAGCAACCACTCATCTGTTTTCAGCCTCTGCGGATTCACCTCTTCCGGATGTTTCATAGAAACGGAAACACACAATACGTGACATTTGTGTCTGGCCGCTTTCACTTAGCAGGAGGTGTTTCAAGTTCATCCACATGTAGCAGGGGTCAGCTTCCATTCCTTCTCGTGGCTGAATCGGAGGCCACTGTAGGGTGGGCCACATTTTCCCCATTCATCAGTGGATGGACATCAGGGTGGCAATGAGGAGCAGGCCCCTAGCCCTGGGAGCATAAGGAAGGATGAGGGCTGGGTGGACTGTCGGAACCCAACGAGGCAGCAGCGGCGACCAGTCCTGAGACACGGCAACACTCTTCATCCTGGAGCAGAGAGAGCGGTAGAGTCTGGGAGTCTCCCAGTGGGTTCTGGGGGTGATCAAAGAACACAAAACAGATGCCAGGAGGGAGAAGAGGTCTGTTGTGGCTGAGAAGCACCCGTAAGAGTCTCTGGGATCTCCGCAGGAGAAACAGCGGGTCTGAAGGGAGAGTTCCGGTCATTTGGCCAGAGACCAGTACGGCCCTCAATAAAGTTCTGGAGGCAAATAGACCAGGTCTTGAATCCTGACTCTTACTCGCCAGCCCTGGAACATTGGGGCAGTCATCCACCTTCCCAGATCTCAGTTCCTCTTCTGTAAGCGGGGCTAATAAGCACCTCTCCTTCACCAGGTCGCCGTAAGGACCAGTTGGATGATGTAAGGAAAGCACGATACCAGACACCGGAGAATCGCTTGCTGCAAGGTAGTTATTACTCGTATTTTTATGGCTGGGCTAGTGTTATTGCGTCTCTGTCTGTTGTACCCTCAAGTAGGTGTAAGTCGTTAAAAGGGTGTAGTAGGTGTGAATCTACCTAGCCCATAAACTGGGCAGCGCAAAATGTCTCTTCCCTCATTTTTCAATGTTAGAACTGAATTTCTTTATTGGTTCTCCATTCCCTTTGATGATGGAAAGTTACCTGAGTCAATCTGGGGGTTTCCAACTCTCCCTGGGGTGGCGGCTGGCCTCTGGAGGGGACTTCCATTGAACCAAGTCCTGAGGAGGGGCGTCATCTGTCTGGTCGTCGGTCCTCGGGCGGTCGGCGTTTACCTGGACAAACAGAACCACGGAGACACAAGGCATCAGCTTACGCAATCGTGGGAGCTGGACTTGCGAGGGGGTGAGTCCCCCAGGGAGCGCACCTTGTGGGAGGGTGGAGAGGAACAAATAATGCAAGGGAAGGTAGGCATAGGCGTGTACCTGTCCTTGGTTCCTACTCTGGTGACTTAACACAGCGCTTACCAGCACGAACCCCTGTGGTGTTGCCCCCTCGCCCCCCGCACGCAAGTAAAGTTGCGCGCGCGCCCCCCCGAGGAAGCGAAGGGAATAACACCTGGGAAATAACCGCTGGGGCCGCGGGCAGCTTCGCGATGGGACGGAGAGCAGCGCACGGGAGAGGTGCTTTTCTCCCCTCCCTTCGGAAGACACCTGGGCGGCTCCTCGCAAGGGGCTACCGCAGCGCGCGAGACGCGGGCGGAATCGCGCAGCGTCCGCACCCAGGCGCGACGGAGCCGGCAGTCGCGCGCCTCCAGGGGGCGCCACTGAGCTTCGCTGCGCCCCGGGCGGGCGGGACTCGGGCGCGCTCTTGGAAAACACTGCGTTTCCTGCTGCCGGCTGGGTGGGGACCTCGACAGTCCGTGACTCAGGGTGTGACTGTGGCCGTGATTTCATCTGGCCTGCCAGCCTGCAGGACGCCAGTCACGTGGCCCGGTCTGGTTTCCCGGGGGAGGGGGGCGGCTGTGCATTCCATGGAGCCGGGCTGCGGTTACCTCCGCCCCCCTCACTCTACTCCCTGAATAAGCCCGTCTTTAGATCTAGGTTGGATGATGCCAGTCTCCCTCTCGCATGTTGGAGCCGAGGGAGCTTTATTTAGCCTCTGATGGGAAAGTGCCTGATGGGAAAGCAGCTCTGGGGAGGTCTGTAGGGTCCGTCCCTGCTGTTCCAGTACCTGGACGTCACCCGGCCTGGCCTTCTGCTCCAGAGGGATCGTTTATGTGGGGGTGACTGACGCTGGCCACAGGACGCTGGACGGAAAGGAGAGGATCAGGATAAAAAGTGGCACCTCGTGGGGCTTTGTTACAAATTCTTCCCTTTACGAACCCCCCAGCCAGGACTTCTGGACGAGGCTGGGGCTCTCAGAGTGCAGAGTCCTGCCTGGGAAGTCAAGAGGCAGCCTTTGCCCGCTGACCCCTCAGGCCCCTCAAGGACTTCACCAGTGCCTCACGCACATCGGGCCCCCAAGGCCCCCTGCATGCTTGAGAAGAGGCAGGCTGGGGTCAGGGAAGGAGCTTGCATTTTGGAAACAACCGGGCCTGAGGCCAGGGCTGCACTCTTGTTTCTGTTAATACCATTGACCCTGGTTACATTTTTAAAGTCTATGAGCCTCAGTTTTCTCATCTGTAAGATGGGCATTATAATATCCACTTCCTAGGATTTTTTTTAAGGTTTTATTTATTTATTTGAGAGAGAGAGAGCGCGCGCACAAGCAAGGGGAGCAGCGAGCAGAGAGAGAAGCAGGCTCCCCCACTGGGCTGGGAGCCTGATGAGGGGCTCGAACCCAGGACCCAGGGATCTTGACCTGAGCTGAAGGCAGATGCTTAACCAACTGAGCCACCCAGGCGTCCCCCACCTCCTAGGATTAAAGAAGATGTGTGAGAAGCACCTAGCACGAGAAGTGCCCGGCATGTGGCATATGCAGTCAATAAATAATGGCCAAATAGAGTAATTTTATAAATTATTATAAATGTATAAATATTATTTATTTAACTCATAATATATATATATATATTTATACATAAATTAAGTAGCCAATCAATGAAAATTCTAGATAGATAGAATCTCAAGGTCATAGACCCATAGAACTGGAAACACCTCAGAGCTTATGCCCCAACCCCTTCATATGAGATGTTTAGGGTTTTCCCAGATCCATTAAGCGTGGAGGAATATTAACAACCTGGACTACTGGGCCAAGTCACTTGATCCAGCTCTTGCCCTGACACCAACTAGGTGTGTGATTTTGGGCAACTTACTTAATCTCTGTGCCTCAGTGTCCTCATGTGTAAAATGGGGATCATGGTGTCCACTTTGTAGGTTGCTGGAAAGATTGATGAGAGAAAACCTGAAGAACAGTTCATTACACAGTAAGGGCTCAGCAAATGCCGCTGTAGCAGGTACCACCAAGGAACGTGTCAGCCGCAGAT
>PISX010014823.1:0-23456 GCA_004024625.1 Mellivora capensis
ATGCAAGTTGGTGCAGCCACTCTGGAGAACAGTGTGGAGGTTCCGCAAGAAGTTAAAAATAGAGCTTCCCTATGACCCTGCAATTGCGCTACTGGGTATTTACCCCAAAGATACAGATGTGGTGAAAAGAAGGGCCATCTGTACCCCAATGTTTATAGCAGCAATGGCCACGGTCGCCAAACTGTGGAAAGAACCAAGAAGCCCTTCAACAGACGAATGGATAAAGAAGATGTGGTCCATATACACTATGGAGTATTATGCCTCCATCAGAAAGGATGAATACACAACTTTTGTAGCAACATGGACGGGGACTGGAAGAGATTATGCTGAGTGAAATAAGTCAAGCAGACAGAGTCAATTATCATATGGTTTCACTTATTTGCGGAACATAACAAATAACACGGAGGACATGGGGAGATGGAGAGGAGAAGGGAGTTGAGGGAAATTGGGGGGGAGATGAACCATGAGAGACTATGGACTCTGAAAAATAACCTGAGGGTTTTGAAGGGGCGGGGGGTGGGAGGTTGGGGGAGCCAGGTGGTGGGTATTACGGAGGGCACGCATTGCATGGAGCACTGGGTATGGTGTAAAACTATGAATTCTGTTACGCTGAAGAGAAATTTAAAAATATATTAAAAAAAAAAAAAGAAAGGTCTCTTTCTGGAGATGACATTTGGGCAGAGACCAGAATGACCACAAGGGGCCACCCATGCAAAGGTCTGCAGAGAGTTCAGATAGGATTATATTACTATTTTATCATATACTATTAAAGTTGATACCATTATGCCATGTTTCAGGTGGAGACACTAAAGCTATCTGCCCACTCGAAGGAAGGAGGAAGGAAGGAAGGAAGGAAGGAAGGAAGGAAGGAAGGAGGAAGGAAGGGGAAGGAGAAAAGGAGGGAAGGGAAGAGAAGGGAAGAAGGATAGAAGGAAGGAAGGTAGTTGTCCAAGATCAGAAGACTCGTAAGTGGAAGCCAGGACGCGAGGGGCTAGTGCTATCTGCTGTCTAGCCACATGTGTCTGTCCAAGGGTCCTGTAAGCCATTTTTAGAGACCAAACACTGACATGACCAAACAAGGAGACTGCGGCAACGCTGTGGCCTTGGTGGCACCCACACATTTTCATGGAACACAGGCCAACAGGAAGAAGGAGCCCTTCAGCTGGCACTGAAGTCTGAACTCAAGGCCAGGATGAGGGCAAACAATTTAAGGTGGCACCAAGAACATGTAATAATCAAGATAAATAAGGAGACGATGGGTTGACCAGGTGTCCCAGTTAGTGGGTTGACTAGATGTCCCTCCAGGAGGCTGGATTAACCAGATGCACCGCAGAGTAACTGGCTTGACAAAATTACAATCATATACAGAGGGTGGTGCTCACCAGGAATGAGACCAAGAGCCAGAGTCTGTTCCACACGGGACGCCCTGGGCTGGTGGCCCCCGCGGTGGTGGGGAGCCAGATCCGGGCCTAGAATGACATGAACCAGACTCTCGGACTTTCCTGCTAGCTCTTGAGCAATTTGTGAAGCTGCATGGGACCCTGTCGCTGAGCAGTTCAGGTCTCGACACCAGCCAGACCCACAAGGTGTCCTGTGTTTATATTAGAGGAGTCAGTGCCTTCCCTGATGAACGCACGTGTTCTCCAAACTGACTTCGTCAATCAGAACAATATCAACACTAGTTGAAAGTGCCAGCACTTTTCATCGTGGGCCCCTGCCGAAAATAACAGGTAAATTACAATCTTAGATTGCGTATTATTTTCAGACGATTTCTGATCTTCGGGAAAGGAGTGTGACTCTGAGAGGTTTCCGCAGAATTTTCTCATTCCTCGGCTCTGTTCCCAGCAACCGGCTAGTAAGAGCATGAAACCAGCAGGGGGAATACAGGGCGATGCCAAGACTGGGTTTCACTTGGTGGGGACACGGTCGGTAAGGCAAAGGGCTGGGAGGAGAGGCAGGTTTAACACATGATGGTGTTGACGACACATGGCATGGTGGTGACAACAAACGCTAACCCCCTGTAAGGACACAGAAATCTAACCCAAAATGACAACAAAGCCGAGATGACACAAGCCACCGTGGAAAACCTGTGGGGCACAGTTTGAAATGTCTGGCACCCGACTCTCTGAATTGAAGAGCCGATGATTCTTTAAGGGACCCGCCTGCAGGGCTATAAACTGGCTCTTTCCTTTGCCTGAATAGCTCTTCTTCCAAATTCTGCTGATCTGGCTCCTTTTCTTTCTTTAGCTTTCTGACATCACCATTTTCCAATCACCCTTCTCAGAGAGGAGGTCCCTGGTGCCCTTCCCTCAAGCAATCTGCCCCACTCCAACTATCTCAATTACACTTTAATATGTGTCATAGAGGGGTGCCTGGGTGGCTCAGTTGGTTAAGCGTCTGCCTTCAGCTCAGGTCATGATCCCAGAGTCCCCAAATCGAGTCCCACATTGGGCTCCCTGCTCAGCGGGGAATCTTCTTCTCCCTCTGGCCCTCCCCTCTCATGCTCTGTCTCTCTCTCTCTCAAATAAATAAATAAATTTTTTTTTTTAAATGTGACAAAGAATTAACGCTCCCTTAAATGATCTCATTTATTCACTTATGTGCTTATCATCTGTCTTTCCCATTGTCTTTTCCAAGGGATGAGGGACCCTGTCTAACCCTGTTTGTTGTTCTACTCCTAGTACCTACAACAGTTCCTGGCACATAGGAGTCACTTATTTGAATACAAGAATGAACCCACTTAGGGGCGTCTGGGTGGCTCAGTAGGCTGAGAGTCTGCCTTCAGCTCAGGTCATGATCCCGGGGTCCTGGGATTGAGCCCAGAGTCCACTCCCTGCTCAATGGGGAGTCTGCTTCTCCTTTTCCCTCTCCCTCTGCCACTCCAACCCCCTGCTTGTGCTCACTCTTTCTCTCTCAGTTAATTAAAAATAAAATCTTTTAAAAAAAGAAGGAACCCACTTATTTTACCTATTAGTAAACTGCGGCCCATAGATGTTCGGTAACTTGTCCAAGGCCACCCAGCTAGGACTCAGACATAGGACTCTTCATAGTTGGTGGGCTCGATCTTCAGGACTCCTATACAGGGTCCTGGCACCTGGGATCCTTGATGCTGGGACTGAACTGAATGCTGACTTGGAGACACAGGAAGATGGCAAACATGATCTATTTTTACAGTCAGGTCTTGAAAGTCAGGAAGAGATTAACATCAAGGCGTTTCCAAAACACAAGTGTTTCACCTACAAAAGATGGTTTGGAAATGTTCTTCTTTCATAAATGACATCGGCAAATTGGAAAATCATTTCAAACCAAAGGGCACTGCAGGGTGTGGCCAAGAAAAGTGAGCAAAGTGTCATTAATGAGCCATGGTGACACAGAGACACAATTCTTTTTCACAGCAAAACTACTGTAATTAAGCCAGAGCATGTCTGCATTATTTAGCAAAATAAATAATTAGCCTGTGCCCTTGAAGCTGACTGCTAATCTCAGTATTGGGCTAACACTCCTGCAGTCAGGTCTGGAAATCAAGTCCAGGACTCGGGCTCGGGGCAATTCCGTTAACTTGCATACAGCAGTTATGGCAAACACCAAAGGTGCTCGGTGCACCTCAGAGCATAGAGTGCCAACGATGGCTAATCGACACTGGCTTCCATTATGAACAGCATTAATGGGAGCCATGGCTACTTTCTGCCCATCCCCCAGTCCTAAAGTGAAGGAGACGTGTGGTCTGGTCCCAAGCACACATTTGACATTCTGGACCAAGTCAGAGAGGCGCCCAGAGCCCAAGCAGTCATCTGTCACCTGACCGCTGCTAGAGGCTCACTGATGTCCTGCTCCCAGCAGAGGTGACCCCAGCTGAGAAGGACTTTCAGCTGGTTTCAAGTTAGTACATTTTACCATTAGCATCAGGTCACTCTTTTCAATGGGCAGATACTAACCGTGACTTTCCTGGGCTGTGGAGAGAGGGAGAACATTGTTCTCCATGACCCCCCCACGCCCCGATTCTAGTCCCCCAGCCAAGTGAAGCTGGAGGTGTCACTCCAGAACTTCCTTTCAAACCAGGGGGAGTTGAGACCAAGGACTCTACTGTGAAGTCACGGTTTTCCTCAAATGCACAGTTATGGATTTCCAAAGGCCAGCAGTTCAGGCCATCACAACCGTAAACAAAGAAAATTGACCAAATAAAATTGATTTTGCAAATCAAAAATGTGAGAAAAACAGCGCAGAGAGAGGGAAATTTAGGGGCGCCTGGGTGGCTCAGTGGGTTAAGCCTCTGCCTTCGGCTCAGGTCATGTTCTCGGGGTCCTGGGATCGAGCCCCGAATCGGGCTCTCTGCTTGGCGGGGAGCCTGCTTCCTCCTCTCTCTCTCTCTGCCTGCTTGTGATCTCTCTCTCTGTCAAATAAATAAATCTTTAAAAAAGAGAAAGAGAAAAGGAAATCTACAGATAATGCACAATGTTTATCTCAGGAAAGGAAGAAGGACAGTAATTGTGAAGCGTACCCCACACATAAGCGAACACACAGCCCAGTCCCATCCAACCCCTTGCGGCAATGAAAGGACGCAGCGGTCTAGACCACAGGCTGGGTTCCTGCTCCCATCTCAAGGGAAGCCCAGCCAGCAGAGGGTTATGAAGATTGCACTTTAAAAATATCCTGTCGAGGGACGCCTGGGTGGCTCAGTTGGTGAAGCGGCTGCCTTCGGCTCAGGTCATGATCCCAGCGTCCTGGGATCGAGTCCCACATTGGGCTCCTTGCTCAGTAGGGAGCCTGCTTCTCCCTCTGCCTCTGCCTGCCACTCTGCCTGTGCTCGCTCGTTCTCTCTCCCTCTCTCTGACAAATAAATAAATTTAAAGAATATATATATATCCTGTCGAAGGGGCGCCTGGGTGGCTCAGTGGGTTAAAGCCTCTGCCTTCGGCTCAGGTCATGATCCCAGGGTCCTGGGATCGAGCCCCGCATCAGGCTCTCTGCTCAGCAGGGAGCCTGCTTCTCCATCTCTCTCTGCCTGCCTCTCTGCCTACTTGTGATCTCTGTCTGTCAAATAAATAAATAAAATCTTTAAAAAAAATAAAAAATAAAAATATCCTTTCACTAATGAAAACGCATTTGCCTTACAAGCAGGACCTGAGTCAAGTAGTCTGGGTCAGGAGAGAATGGGAGGTGTCCTCAAGTGGAAGTTTTATTTAGCTCTGAGACGAAGGTCAATTGCCTTCAGTGCACTTAATATTTACGAAACTGACTCTCACCTGCATCCTGTAAGGCAGCTGAAACAGAATGTGAGTCCGCTGCACTCTGGGTCCAAAATCCATCCCTAAGCTTAGCTTGGTCAGCTCCTTAACACGGGCCTTTGGGTCTTGGGCATGAGGCTTTGTGGATGGCTTTCCAACAATAGCAAATACCAGCAAAATTGTAGAGACCAAAAATCCACAGGTCACTAACTGTGGATCAGCCGAGTTTCCTTCCAGAAAAAAAGAACCAATTTTCTTGGTGGTAATCATCCCCAGGAAATTTGTGGAAACTTTCTTATTAAGAAGTCTTTATAGAAACTTAATCCATGCTGGGGTGCCTGGGTGGCTCAGTTTGTTAAGCATCTACCTTCAGCCCAGGTTGTGGTCCCAGGGTCCTAGGATGGAACCCCACAGGGAGCCTGCTTCTCTCCTCCCTCTGCCCTTCCCCCCAGCTCGTGCTCGCGCACTCTCTCTCTCAGATAAATAAATAAAATCTTTAAAAAAGGGAAGACAAGACAAGAAACTCAATCCATGCTGGTATAAGCGTCAGAATCCAATCTGATTTTATCGATCATGTAGAAACAAGACCCAGATCCCCAAACCCACCCACCTTCCCTCCGGTGACACCTACTCATTGTTTAGGTCCAGGTTTGGTGTCACCCTTCAAGAAAGTCATGTCTGACCTCCCAGACTGTACCAGACCTCCCTGTCTTACACGCAGATGTCCTAATACTTCTCCTTCACATCATTACTCATAATCATATTTCCTTGGGTAATTCAGATCCAGCTTCAGTGCCAGACTCATGAGAAACTGTCTTATTCTCTCTGTTTAGCACAGTACCCCACAACCCAGCACATCACACGGTGAATAAAAACAAAATTATTTATGTATCGATTTGCTTGAATAATGAAATGAATTAATATCTATTCAAGAATAAAACTCGGTAAGAGTTCTGGTTGACAAATTCTAAATGCTAAATTTTCTAACTTACTTGGAGACCTAAAGACAGTGAACATATATGATTTTAGCAAACCTAGTCTTGGTTTCCTTTTTTGTGATAACAACAGATCAGTTTTCTTTGGCGGAAAAACCCATTTCACACTTCACTCCATGGGGTGTGGATGGAGCTCATGTTATCGTTAACTTCAGGGTCGGCAGGTGACCCAGGGCAGGCCAATCAGCGTATTCCATTCCTTTGGTCCCAGAGGTTGGTTCAGAGATGGGCACACAACTCAGGTGGGGCCAGTGAAGGGCAAGTGGCAATTTTTGTTGGGATCACTGGGAAAAAAAAAGGACTCTGAGAGTAGATTGTCCAGCTGATAGGGTCAAGATCTAGAGCTACTGAGAACCCTCTTGTCACTCCAAAGGAAGTTACCATAGGCAGCACAAAGCCGAAAGATAGAGAAACAGGTTCTTGAGGCCATTATGATGGTACCTAAATCCAGCTGGGCTTGAAGTCAGATGTCCCCTTGGATTTTTTTTTTAATTTTTGTTTATTTATTTGACAGAGATCACAAGTAGGCAGAAAGGCAGGCAGAGAGAGAGGAAGGGAAGCAGGCTCCCTGCTGAGCAGAGAGCCCGATGCGGGGCTCCATCCCAGGACCCTGGGATCATGACCTGAGCTGAAGGCAGAGGCTTTAACCCACTGAGCCACCCAGGTACCCCTGTCCCCTTGGATTTTATTAGGCGAGCTAATTAATTTCTCTTATGGATTAAGCCAGTGGAGTCAGGTGTCTGCTGTTTAAGAAGCGTCTAGGGACCACAAGATGGGGGTATTTTCCATCACACCACCTGGTGTTCCCAAGAAGGGCAGAATGAATGTGAAATCCAGCCAAAGAAGATTTCTCAAAAGAGGATGGGACTGGGCTAGGCCCTGAAGGTGGGTGAGGTCCAGAAGGGCAGACAGAGGAGGAGGCCTTGCCAGAGTCCAGGAGAACAGCACAGAGGAAAACCCGGGACACGGGCATGAGGAAAGGGCAGGAGAGCCACTTGCCTGATGAAGGAGGGCACCAAGGGAATAAAGTGTGGTATGCATAGCAGAGCAGCCAGAAAATGCTCTGGATATAGGATGTAGGATGAGATCAGAGGCTCCAGAGAGAAAAAAACACCATAGGATCAAAAGCCTCTTTAGCAGATGATGGGAGAGGGCCATTAATAAGCAATTCTCAAGGCAAAGCTTGCAAAGTCGTAGGAAGATGTGCTGCCCTTCTTGGGGTTAAGTGTCCACAGCTGAAACCTGAAATACTTTACATCCACTCCAGACATCTGGATGTGAAACAACCAACAGGTGGTCGTATGGCCCTGGGCCCCAGTTCCTACGTGGCCACCATGGGCTAACACGGACAGCACCTCCCGATGAGATGGGGCACAAGCCTGCAGCCCCCTGTCCCTCCCCACTGTGTTACGTGGCCCTCTCCTGGCCTCACGTCATCAGCCTGGTCACGTGAGCATGTACTTGAGTGACCCTGACGGAGAGGGACCTCTTCCTGCTGTCTGACTCAGGGGTTTCGTGTGTGTGAATTCGGAGAACCCACAGCACCACTTAAAGATGAGCCCACGTTCCCCATCTTGGGGAGTTAGTTCTGATCTAACTCTGATATTATTTCTCAATAGGATCACCTTCCTGGTCACCTTTATTATTCAAACGATTAAGGAAACCCTTAGCAATAAGCAGACTCATAACTCAGACTGTACTACTGGGGAGAGACCCACGACCCTCCCCCTCGTTTCATTAATGGAGAACACAGGCGAGATGGGAAAACAGGAAGGCAAAATAACTTTCTGAGAGGCACAGAAAAACAACAAACATGATGTCCCATCTTCAAAAAGAGCAGAATTAAAAGATTACAAAGAATGGCCATCATTAGGGGTATCTGGGTGGCACAGTCGGTTGAGCATCTGCCTTCAGCTCAGATTACGAGTCCAGGGTCCTGAGATCAAGTCCCACATTAGGCTCCCTGCTCAACAGGGAGTGTCTGCTTCTCCCTCTACCCTTCACCCTGCTCACGCATACTCTTTCTCTCTCAAATAGGTAAATAAAGTCTTAAAAAAAAAAAGAATGGCCAACATTAGATTTTGTGAAAAATTTCCAGCTCCTTCCTTGTGAGTAAGCAGGCAGGTGCCAGTCCTCCAAAATCCAGTTTCTCTTCAAAGCCAGCGCCAGTGACATGTGCCAATGCCCAGTGATCTCACGGGGACCCAGTTCTGTGTCATCACACGACCCTGGGTTACGGACCGAAACAATGGACTAGCTCGCTGCTCAGAAAGAAAGCAGCACTCGATGTGATACTCCAACAGCTGAGCAATGCTCTTCAACGAAAATGGACTGAACTGGAGGAGAGATGATGTATTTGGTTTAATGAGAAATGTTCAGATGCATTCTCAACAGCTTTGGAAAGATGTGCCTTGGTCAGGAAGACCCTGGGACGTGCAGAGAGGATCGCAGTAGGAGGCTGCAGAAGTGGCCTCTAGATGCCCCTTGAGTCAAGAACATAAATGGGTGTTTCCCCAAGTGTAGACCATCTACCAGGGGTCCATCTGCTGGAACTAGGAGGCAGCTTTCCTGGTGGCTCGGCCGTCAGCCCCCCACCAACCCCTGTTAACGGAACCGCGTCTGTGTTGATCTGTACGGCGTCGTGGAAGGGGGTGACTAGCACAGAACCTGGGGAGACTGAGTTGGCTCCTCGCAGGGATGGGATTGATGGGGTGTTCCGGAAGGGCCTGGGCAGTGGCCAAACAGTGAGGTCCCGAGAAGATGTCAATGGCATGCAAAGAGGACCGTGAGCTCTTTGGCCACATACTTATGTCTCACTGATGTGGTCTTTGGGCACTCCGAAAATCTGAGTGCTCACGAATCCTCCACTGCCTCATCTGTGCCATTAGGGAATCATGGAAAGAAAACCAAGACAACCAGGTGAGCAAGGATTGGGCTCGTTCTCCCACTGGGGTGGCTCTGTGAATAGGTCTCCCCCTTCTTCTCTTCATGCTTGGTCTCTGGTTCCCAGGTCCACCTCGCTCACCCTGCTGCTGCTCAGTGTGACAAGGGTAGGACCCACCTCTGTCCGGACTCCCAGCCCCAGCCATCCTCAGAGGTGCGCCCCAGAGACCGCTGCGCCCTTGCACACAGGTCTCGTGCCCGCAGGTCAGTCTCAAGGCTCAGCGTGGGCCCCAGTCCCCACACTGCTGGTCCCTGCAGGAGTTCTTGGGGTCCTCAGCTCATGGCTCCCTAGTCCCTGAAAGGTCCCCCCCAAATCGGATGGCCCTTGCCGGCCTCCTGAGGGTACAGCCTCCTTCACTTCCTTCTCTCGGGGTCATGATTTGTGCCCCTCTTTTCTGTCACAATTTGTGCCCCTCTTTTCTGTCTTCTGCCCAGTTTTCCCCATTTGTGGAGGGAGGGGACGTCCAGCCAGGGACACCATCGCGGGCACATGCTGTGAGCTATACTTTAAAATAAATACACGTGAACTAGGGCTTTTATTTCAGCCCCGTCCCACGGCCCACATTTTAAGCCTCAGGGACACCTCCGCCTCCTACCCCGTTCTTGTCTCCCACATAGAATCTGTCCCCGAGTCCTGCTGGTTCCAGCCAGGCTCCTCTCTTGCATCTCTGTCCTCCTCTCTCCCACTCATCGAATCTTACTGAAATTGCCTCATGACAGGCCTCCACCCCCTTCCTCACACCCCCTTCCAGAGTTTGTCCTGAGACACACACCAAGTCACCATGGCTCTGTTCCCACCCCGACCCCGTGCACAAAGCAGGCTTTGCACTCCTTGAGGAGGACACTCAGGTCCCCTCGTCCACACCTGCCTGTCTGGCCCAGTTCCTGCTATTCCTGTTGAACGTGCCTGCATGGGTCACCTGTGGTCTTTGTACCAGGCTTACCTACATATGCACACCTATGTGCCTTTGCACAGGCGCCCCTGGCCATGCGCACCTGTGTGCCTTTGCACCGGGCTCACCTGGCCATGACATCTGTGGGCTCTGAATCATGCTCACCTGCACGTGCACACCTGTGGTCTCTGAACCATGCTCATGGCATACGCACATCTGTGTGCCTTTGCTCTGCCCTTTCCTCTGACCCAGGAGACTCTTCTTCCAGCCTTGTCCTAGGAGAGCCCCAGACACCTTCAAGGTCAGCTGCATGACCCTCTGCACAAAGCCACTGTTCCCTCCTCTTTCTTGTCTTCCCCTCGAATACAGCTTGAGCGGCTGCCAGCTGTGACCACTCGGAGAGTGGGAACTGCATCTTATCTGCTGCTCCCCCCACCCGCCCCCACCATGGTCCTACCCAGACTGTGTGCTCATGGCCGGCCGAACCGAATGATGCTGCCACGAGTGACAAGAGCTAGCAGTGATTAATAAAGAAATCGGGGATCCGTCTTCCCGCTCCAAGCACAGGAGACCAATTCACCCTCCACCCCAATTCAGACCCAAAGTGGCAGAACTAAATTGGCAAACACAAGTTAGGGGGGAAAATATTCAAGCCTAGCAAAATCAGGAAGAAAAAGGCCGTCTTGAGGGAGGAACTAATTAATCTGTGAGAAGAACATGAAAAGGATCAAGTAGGAGCTGAAGACCCATTTCGCAGCCTCTGGTCCCACGGATCAGCTTTCTGTCACTTGCTGTACTGTGGCTTTGTTACCAAGTGAGAGAATAAGGTCCCCTCTGAGCTACAAAACATGAACTTCAGAAGGGCAGCAGCAAGACACACTCCCCACCCCCCCACCCCCGCCGTCTGCAGGGTGACTGAGGCCAGATGGTTTGTGTGTCTCCAGCGGGATAAAAGACGCAACTATAAGGGAAGTGGAAGAGACTGGGCTTCAAAAAGGGGTTCTCGGCTGAGAGAGCAGAGATTTGGAATAGGCATTAGAAAACGTGTATTTTGCTACGGGAATTATAAATAAAACCCAGAAAGTTCAGATATAGGATTTGAAGGTTCGCAGGAATTTCCAAAGCACCTGCCAGGTGCCAGGCTCATAGGACACAGGATGGGTAAGGACCAGTGCTTTCCTTGGTGGAGGGCAGAGTGATTTTAGGGGAGAGATGCGTGAATAAGGGCAATGATAGAGTGTAGGGTCAGCATGGCTGGACCAGGAGAGAGACCCGGGGTGAGGGGGTGCACAGAGGGGTGTTAGGGAGGTAGCCGATAAATAAAAGTCTTTACCTCCATCTTCCTCTCACAGCCAATGGCTCCCCAGCAGGTGTGGGGGCAGGAACAGCCGCCCATCCCCACAGTCCTGATTCCCAGAGGCCAGGTCTGGGTAATCAGATGTGTTCTCCACAGCCCTTTTTTCTTTTTTTTAAGATTTTTAAATTTATTTGACAGAGAGGTCACAAGTAGGCAGAGAGAGAGAGAGGGGAAGCAGGCTCCCCGCTGAGCAGAGAGCCCAATGTGGGCCTCGATTCCAGGACCCTGAGATCATGACCTGAGCCGAAGGCAGAGGCTTAACCCACCAAGCCACCCAGGTGCCCCCACAGCCCTTTAAAGACCCCAGCTTTTGGATCCTTCCCACAAGACATTTTTAGACTGCTCCCTGAGGACAGTTATAGGAGCCTCAGAAAAATGTAGTTGGGAGTACACAGCTGGTGATCAATAAATGCACATTTAGCTGATGTGGTCTGGGGTTTCAGCCCGACCATCTTCTTGGGAAAACTGTCTCATTTCTATAAACCAGAAATTGGCCCCATTTTGCCTTTGATCCGTCAAAGAGCCTGGGTGACAAACCATCCCAGCACTGAGAATGGCTTAAAAAATAAGTTTATTTCTCATGTTTGCATGACCAGCTGGGATCATTTGGGTGCCCTATTCCACAGGCGGCCAAAAGGGGCCTGCCACCTGTTTTCACAACCAAAGGGTTCCTGAAACACAGCTGTGCTCGTCCATTTACTGCTTTCGTGCAAAGCCTGCAGAGCCAAAAATATTGGCTATATAGCCCTTTGCAGAAAAAGTGTGTCAGTCCCTGATCTACTGCATGTTATTTCACTCCAGACTCAACCACCTGGGGAAGACTTCCAGAAAGTTCTGCAGCAGGGACTAAATGCTCTGGCCTGAAATTGCACCACATACACCTTTAGATTCCTTTCTCTCTCCCTCTCTTTTTAAAGAATTCTGCAAACCCTTGAAAAACAATCCATCCCAGGAGAACCAGGCATGAAAGCAATCATTTTCAGGAAACTCAGAAAATAATCAAGAAAGATTAAGGACACCTCTCAAACACACACACACACACACACACACACACACACACACACTTCTTTCTTTGATCAGTATTTTTTCTTATTCAGACCCCTAGGCGCCAACATATCTTTGCAAATCTTTGCAAATTTCCCCCAAACCCTTCAGGAGAGTCCTCTGTGCCTTCCCAGGCTGGGCAGAATTTCAAATCTGATTTACTTGAGTTTCCAAGTACAAGCGGGGATGCCACAAATGTCCTGAAGTGACGTGCTTGATCCCTGTCCCTGTCGAGCACTCTGTTCCTGCCTTTGAACTCAGTCCCTCAGTTCCCAAGGGAGCGGTCCCCACTTGTGTTTGCTGGCTCCTCACTTCCTTGCCTCCCCTCCCCTCCCCCTGGAAGGCTCTTTATTCCCTCTCCTCCCATCCCTTCCGCATCCTCCCACCCCACGGTCCCCACCCCTGAAATGCGGTGGCCTCTTCGCCTCTGCAGTCTCCCCCTCCCCCACCCCCAATTAGGAATCCCTCCAGAGTTCCCTTGACTCATCAATGGCTGTTTGTTGCATTCTATTAAGCTCAAAATACTTAGTTCTTCTTGTAATACATAGAGCACCTTCTGTTCCAATCGCTAGAGGGCCTTGGATGGTGAGGTGTTATTTTTAGTTTTTAATGAGTCCGATTCAGTGTCGACTCATTTTAAGGTCTACATTTAAAGCTTCCTTATTAGCTTAGCAGAGGGGAAAAACAAAAAGGGCTGGTGCCTGGTACGTAAAGTTGCACCATTTCACCTAGAGCCATTCGGCTGCCGTCGTGGCTGAGAAGCAGCATCAAAGAAGACACCGCAGGCGCTCGCTCAGGAGAAGCGGCAGCAGAGGCAGGAGGAAAGTGTCCACATGGAAAGTAAAGCAACCGAGGAGTCTAACAAGATCACCCAGAACGGAATGGTTTCTGTCTCCTTAAAACTATATTTATCAATGTTTTCCTAAGAGATAAATAAGCAGATTTCTGGATGACAGAAATGTTTTCTCGTTTAAGCTTTAAGCAAGACGTTTGCTATCACAGCTCTATCTTGGGAAATGCCTATCTGGAAGACCTCGAGTCGCTGGAGAGGCCAAGAGGACTGCTGGCACTTGGTATCCAGACGGAGGGCTCACCGCATCACCTTCTCACGCGGCAGGCTGCTGGGAATCACAGAGACACGCCCCTGCTTGACGCAAGCACCTGCTGCAACCTTCCACCGTGAGCAGGTTCACGATGAGAAACTGAGAAGAGAAGCCATGAATTCAACACCAGCCTCCTATCTTACACTTACTGTTTTATTTTAGATGCCAGATCAAAGTTAGGCCGGGGCGCCTTTCGGCTGTAAAGTTGCCGAGATGATCACTCTGCTGCCTGTTTCTGAAAACGGAAATTTGGCATTCACGACAGGGCACCATTGGCATAGGTGGGTCTAAGCCAGAACCCAAAAATCTCTGTTCAGACGAGCCCTACTTGAAAGCTCCATTCAGCTCTCCAGAGCCATGTGCAGAAGCAAAACAATGGTAAATTCAGCAGAGACAAGAGATGTCTTCTGTTGGGCCTGGCCCTGTTCCTGGGGTAGGGGATTAGGACCAGCTGCCCAAACAGTAATTAACAAGACAGGGACAACCCAAAAGGGCAGTGTGATTGGCCGAGGCACAGAGACAAGCGGGGCTGGCACACACGGGCTGAGAACGCCTGCCTCCTCTGGGGTTTGGTAACAGTCACCTGCCCTCGTGAACTGGCAGAGTTTAGAAGCTGACGTGCATTTGGGATCTCCAAGAGTAGTAGATGAATTCAGCAAGCAATAAGAAGTATTTTCCAAATGTACTCGGTCACCCATCCTTTATGTTGTCTTAACGGAAGGCCTCTAAACAGACTAATATACTGTATATGACATTTGGGAAATAACTCCACGAGACAAGGTTTTCAATGACTTCTCTGCCCCTGGTTTTCAATGTATAACTTACTTTCAGTTCAAAGGTCTTAAGCAACACCAATACCAATCTTTTAAAAGATTACATTTCCTCAAGATAGAATTAGAAAACTATGAGAGCCAGAAAAGACTTTGGAGTTTACTGATTAATGCTCTATTTTGAGACAGAGGAAACTGAGGCTCAAAGGGACAAGACGTTTGTGCCTAGAGGGACATGTAGAAAGCTGGGTGGCAGCCAAAATTCCGATCTGTTTTCCCTTGATGCTCAGCCCAGGCTTCTGCGTCATTTCATGCTGAAGCTTCTTGTCATCATTAGGAAAAAGAAAAAAATAGAAAAAAGTGTGATGGGGAAAAGCAGCAACTTTTACAATCTATGAAAAGGTCACCAAATGCTCTCACTTAAAAGTGGTATCATGAAATCTGAGAGTAAAATGCAAACTCAAAATACATGTGCAGACAATGAAAAATGTTTAATGTTGGGTTGTAAGTCACTGACATGCAAAAAATAAACAGGATTATTGGGAAAATTATAGGACACAAAGTTTAAGACTTTGGTAAGAGAGATATAGTGCGGAGTCCTAGAACATAAGATTGATAGTGTGACAACCATAAAATTTTGAACATCTATAAGAAAAAAGACTCCATAAACTGAATGGATATGACAAATCAGGGACAATATCTGGTGCATAAGTTAAGATCTAATATCCAAAATATATAATGGATACCTATAAATCAATAAAGATAAGCCCGTAGCCAAATGAGATGAAAAGGGATTTCAGAAAAGGAAGTACAAATGTCCAACGAACATGTGAAAAGATGTTTGACATCACTAGCAGTCACTGAAACGAAAATCAGAATACGAAGATATTATTGTTACGAAAAAGGAAGACATTATTGTCACTCACCAAACTGACTACATTAAAAAGGTTTTTATCAAGCACTGAAAAGAATGCAGGGAAATGAAGACTCTCCCATGTTACTCTACCAAGACAGGTAAGGTATTGGTAAGTATCGCCATTTTGGAACATAATTGGCTACTTCAAAATACTCAGAATATGTAAACCCCATGACTTGGTATTTTCATTTCCTGGAACCTTTGCTAGAAAAGCACTTACAAAAGTTCACAAGAGACATGTGCAAACACAATTAACCCACCATTATTAGAAACAGTAAAAATTTGTAAACAAATTAAGCGTCCACTGATACAGGAATGTCTAACTAAGCCGTCATCTATCCCTATCGTCCACTCTTTAACAGCAATTAAATCAATCAAGATGGGAGACTACTGCTTTCAGGAATGATTATCTGGATAATCCGAACCAACAACCCTGCAGAGGACAAGGAAAACTGATCAAAATATAAGGGTGATTTACTGAGGGAAGCTAAAAAAGTGAAGAAACAGAAACACAAAGAACTACTGAACCAGATTGCAAGAGATGAGAGAGGCCAGGGGAGGTGAGCCTGGGATTGGAGGTTTCATTCCCTCCGTGGACATCTTTCAATATCAGAGGGGGAAGCTGAGTGGATGATAGCTTTTGATACCTCACAGGGCTACAGACACGTAATGAAGTCCAGAGCCCTCAAAGTGGCAGAGGCCTAGTGAAGACACACCCCCACAGAGACCTAAAATTTGTTTGGGAACCCCGGGGGCCATAGCGTGGGAATGAAAGTGAGCCAAAAGAGGGCTGCCACTCAGTTTTATTTCAAATCACATCAGTCCCTGAAGGTGTGGCAAGATGATCTGATTTTCCTCTGGTAACACAGAATGCCAGTACTCCTCGTCTCCTGCAGAAACCAACACAAACATTCTTGAAGACAGATAACCTCATCTGAGGACTCCAAGAATTTCCACAAACAGTTCCGAAAACACAATGTCTAGTACATGACAAAAACTAACCAGACACACAGGGAGACAAGGCAATATGAACTTCAAAACATGAATATTCAAAAGAACAGACTACAAAAATGCACCCACTGGGGACTGTGTTAAGGCAGTTTTTAGGCACAGTCTTAGATTTCTTTTCATATATTTTAACATTTTATTTAGAAATAATTTCAAATTTACAGAAACGTTGCAAGAATAAGAATGTTATGAAGAACACCCAGATGTGCCTATTAACATTTTAACCTATTTATCATTTATATGTTGCTTACTCACCCTCAAACGTGTGTATTCTCTCTCCCTCTCCGTCTTTCTCTCTGATTTAACATATAAAAATCAATGTACTTTACCTTAGTAATAAATTTAAAAAGAAAACATGATTTCAACAAATGAAGTTTGACACAATTCAACACAACTTATCCTCACAGCAAAGCAGAAATAGAACAAAACTCCCTCAATCTCATAAAATACATCCACACACACACACCAAAAAACCCCACAGCTAACAATATATTTAATGGTGAAAGATTAAGTGCTTTTTCTAGGAAGATCAGGAAGAAGGGAAGGTTGTCCAACCTCACCACGTCTATACAACATTGTACTGGTGTTCTCAATAAGAAGGTAAGAAAAAGAAATAATAGGTATTCAAATTAGAAAAGAGGTAAACTGCCTTTATTAACAGGTGGCTTAACTGATGGTCATCTGTATAGAAAGTTTTGGGAAAACTATCAAAAAAGTTATTAGAACAACAAAGTGAGATTAGTAAAGTCACAGAATATAACATCAATATAAAAAGACAATTGTGTTTCTAAATTAAAATTTAGAGTATTAAATTAAAACAAGAGTATCACAGTACATTAAAAATATTTGAGATTAAATGCAACAAAATATCTATAATATCTATATGCTAAAAACTATAAATCATTGTTGAGAAAAATATATATAAGACTTAAATCGAGGGCGTCTGGGTGGCTCAGTGGGTTAAAACCTCTGCCTTCGGCTCAGGTCATGGTCCCAGGGTCCTGGGATTGAGGCCCACACCGGGCTCTCTGCTCGGCAGGGAGCCTGCTTCCTCCTCTCTCTCTGCCAGCCTCTCTGCCTACTTGTGATCTCTATCTGTCAAATAAATAAATAAAATCTTTTAAAAAAAACACATATATATTTAAAAAAAACAACTTAAATCAATAGCCATAACCTATTCATATATCATAACACTCAATTTTATTGAAATATATGTTAATTCTCCCCCAAATTGATCTATGGATTCAAAGTAAGCTCAGTCAAAAATCCCAGCAGGCTTTTTGGTATAAATTGATAAACAAATTCTGAAACTTATATTGAAATTCAAAAGATTTCAATCAGCAGAACAATTTTGAAACAGAAGATGAAACTGAAGAGCTTATACACCTGGACTCAAGATAATTAAAACAGTGTGGACAAATAGGCATGTAGCTACATGGCATGAATTAGAGAGTCCCAAATAGACTTGAAAAAATATATAGTCAGTTGATTTTCAACAAAGGTATCAAGGTACTTCAAGGAAAGAACTTTTTCAACAAATGGCAAAAAAAAAAAAAAAGGTAGGAAATAAATGGAAGGTAAGGATAGAAAGAGAGGATAAAGTAAAGAAAGAACCTGGACCCTTACTTCTAGCCATTTGCAAAAGTAAACTCTGATGAATTCTAGCCCTGAGCATTAAAACTGTACTACAAAACCCATACGAGGAAATGTGGCCCAAAATCCTTATGACTTCAGGTAGGGTGAAAAAATGATAGGACATAAAGATCAAGACCCAAAAAATCAAAAACTGATATACTATACTTCATTAAAATCTAAAACTTTTGTCCTCCAAAAGGCACTGGTAAGAAAATAAAAAGGAAAGCAAAGACTAGTAGAAAACGTTTGTATAATATGTATGTAATAAGAGACTGGTATCCAAAATATAAAATAACTCTCATAATTTAATAATTAGAAAACAGTCAACCTGGGTTTTTTTTTTAATGGACAAAAGATTTGAAGAAACATTTCAACAAAGGAGAAACATGAATGCCAAATAAGTACAAGAAAAGATGCCAAAATATTTAGTGATTAAAGCAGTGCAAATAAAACCACAGTTAGATACTCTGTATAGACACAAGAGTATTTAAAATCAAAGCTGACAACATCAAATGTTGACAAGGATGAGGAGCAACTGAAACTTTTACACTGCCGTAGGAAGTATAAATGATACAGTCACTTTGGAAAGCGATTGGGCAGTTTTTCATAAAATTAAACTTGCACTTACACTATGATTCAGTGATCCTAATCCTGGGGATTAATTAATAACCACATGAAATATAAACATATGTCCACAGAAAGATCTGTCTATGAATGTCCATGGGAATTTTATTCATATTAGCACAAAACTGGAAAATACATAAATGTCTGTGAATAGGCAAATAGATAACAAATGGTATCTATGGCATGAACTTCCACTAGAAAAACAGAGAAGGAAAGAGTTTGATACACTCAACAACATGAATAATCTCAAAACATCATGCTGAGCAAAAGATACCAGAACCATCTTTACATCTATATTAAACCTACAGACAGCCAATCCAATCTAGGAGATGGAAAGCAGGTCAGTGGTTGCCTGGGAACAAGGGTGGGAGAGGTTGGGGTAATGTGCAAGGAAATCATCAGTTGTCATGGCAATATTCTGCATCTTGCTAGTGGTATTGACTAGTAAAGCAAATAGGTTTGTCAAAACTCATCAAAATCTCCATTTAAAATGGATGTGTTTTACTGTATCCAAATTATACCTCAAGAATTTTTTATTTTTTAAAAAGCAGACACAGAAAGAAGAAAGATTATTACCTTGAAAGTAAAACTAGTCAGACTGACTGTAACTTCTCAACACAAACAATGTAAGCTAGAAGACAGTATAACGATGTATTCAAAGTGCTGAAAGAAAATAACTGCCAACTTAGATTTCTATAACCAGGGAAGATGTACTTCCACAACAAAAATGAAGTAAGGCATTTTCATACCAACAAAAACTGATAATATTTTATTGACAGCAGACACTACTAAATAAAATGCTGAAGAAAGCAGAAGAAAAGGTGAGCCCAGATGGTAGAACAGAGCTGCAGGAAGCAAGAAAACAAAAAAGGCAAAGAAAATGGCAAATACATGGGTAATGTGTATGAATATTGATTATAAAAAATAATGCTAATAGTACATTAACTTACACAATAATAAAATACAGTTAGGGAACATGACAAATGGAATAAAATACTATAAGGAAATGTTTGGGAAAATGGCAACATTACCAAATAGTATTAGATGTTGATAAGCAAATGCGACACACTGAATTCTCTAGAGTAGCCACGAAAACAATAAAAGTGTACAGATTCACAGCTAATTGAGAACTTTTTTTTTTATTATTCCATCCTTTCCCTTAATCAATCCAAAAGGAAGAAAAAAGGAATATAGAACAGGAATAATAAAGAGAAAACAGGTGGTAAGATCACGGATTAAAATACAACAGTATCAGGGACTGCATTAAATGTAAATGAACAAAATATGCCAATTAATAAACAAGGACAGACTGGCAAAAAAATAAATAAATAAATACCCAAGAGACTCAAACAAAATATTTTAAATATGGGTTAAGTTAAAAGTTTGAGAAATATGCCATGTGAAGAGTAACCAGAAGAAAACTGATATAATATTAATATCAAAGTAGATTTTAAGACAAAAAGCACAAAAAGATATAAAGAGGGTAACTTCGGGGTCGCCTGGGTGGCTCAGTCTCTAACCATCTGCTTTGGCTCAGGTCATGATCCCAGGGTCCTGGGATCGAGCCCCGCATCAGGCTCTCTGCTCGGCAGGAAGCCTGCTTCTTTCTCTTCCATTTCCCCTGCTTGTGTTCCTTCTCTCCCTGTATTTTTCCCTGTCAAATGAATAAATAAAGTCTTAAAAAAAAAGAAAAAAAGAGGGTAACTTCTAAGTGACAAACGGTCCAATTCACCAGAATCCACAGAGTATGGGTTAATTTGTTAAGTTGTAAGTAGGGTAGGGTAAAATCAAGTCCCAAAAGCAACACTATGGTCCTTTCTTTGCCACTAACAGGCTGTGTCATGCTAACTGGTTTAATGTAATGACTTTATTCCTTTGTTTTTATTGATCTGCAAAACTAGATCAAAAAATAATACCTACATTGATGATTTCATAAGGTTGACCGTGAATGCCAAATGACACACTTCATTAGCAGTGAAACTTGGTGACTTGAATTGCAAAGGGAAAAGAAGGAGTAATTTATGAAGGGCATATCATGTAGGAAAAAGTATAATAAAGGCTATATTATTCTTTTATGTAATCTTCCAGCAACCTGATAAAGTAGTTATTTTTTGTATTCACTTTTTAACCAGGAGAAACAAAAGGCCAGAAGAGGCTAAATGATTTTCCCAAAGATAGCAAATTACAGAGCCAGAATGCAAATCCAACTCTCTTTTACTAGAAGGTTATACTTAATTCTGGTTATTTCTTAATGAATACAAAATCAGACCTTCTAGTTAGATATTCCAAGGCCACTCTGTTATATTACCTTTCTAAAGTTCTATTTTAAAGCTCACATCCTTAACATATAAATAGCTCATAGAAATCAATAAGAAAATGCCTAGAGTAATATGGACTAGCATTCATCAAGCACTGACTATTTACAGACCAGTGACATAAAAATTCTCTCGGAAAATCTTCACAGTAATTCTGTGATGTAAAGTAACAGCCAGGGTTGAATCAGTACTTTGAATAAGAAAATTCTAATATGAATAGTTATTAACTACAATGGAGAAGAAGTCACCAATGTAATAGTTTTTTAAAAACCCTCAAAAGAGTGCCCTAGAGCTAATGGAGAGTGGGACAATGTGGCAGGGGTTGGAGGAGGCCTTCATAATGCTGAGATTCAGACTTTGTTGGAGAGAGCAAGATGGCAGCCCCCAGAATGCAGAGAAACACATCGGGTTGCCCAGCCCAG
Source organism: Mellivora capensis (assembly GCA_004024625.1). Taxonomy (NCBI): domain Eukaryota; kingdom Metazoa; phylum Chordata; class Mammalia; order Carnivora; family Mustelidae; genus Mellivora; species Mellivora capensis. The sequence continues at coordinate 21,251 of PISX010014823.1, forward strand.
AGCTGGCCCACACTACCAGACCAGCAGGGAACACCTCCATGAAAGAGGACCAATGCTAGTGGCCGGGAACACAGAGTTGATCAGTGTCAGAAGCCCACTCACCAGTAGGGCAGCACAAAGCCTGGGATGCAACACGTCTACACCAGGGGCCACAGGAAGGCCAAGGCTAGCACATGGGCCTAAAGGGAGTATCGGGTATCCACTACCTGGCAGGGCAGCACAAGACCTGCGGGGCACAGTGTCCAACTTGGGAAGGTCCCAGCAAAGGGGTCCCCAGGCCAGGCCGGAGCTTTGAGCTCACAGAGCAATTGCATACTCAGGTCCGTGTCTAGTGTGATGTGACACTCCAGATCCTCCATATACACCACTGCAGCCAAAAGGGCTGCAGGAAGAAGACAAAACAGCAGCACTCCAGATGCCCAGGGAGGAAGCCCTTCCTTCTGCATTCCTTCCAGCACTCTCTACTGACAACATGTAAATCATGCTAACTACAAAGGAGACGTGTTTAGTGTCCATCCCATGATCTCCAAGCAGGTGTTGAAGGGTGAACCAGGGGCGGAGAGGATAAACATTTATAACTGGCAAAGGAGGGTACTATCAGTAACCCCATTTTACAAACAAAGAAACTGAGGTGATCACAGTCACTAGTAAATGACAGAGGTGGGATGTACACAGAGAAACACAGCTGGCCTCCTCAACCACCGTGCCTCACCACCAAAGATGGGAAAAGACAATTACCAAAAGGAGATGCACAAATGGTTAATAAGCGGGGTGCCTGGGTGGCTCAGTGGGTTAAAGCCTCTGCCTTCGGTTCAGGTCATGATCCCGGGGTCTTGGGATCGAGCCCCGCATCGGGCTCTCTGTCCCACGGGGAGCCTGCTTCCTCCTCTCTCTCTGCCTGCCTCTCTGCCTGCTTGTGGTTTCTGTCTGTCAGATAAATAGATAAAATCTTTAAAAACTGAAAGAGATTATGCTGAGTGAAATAAGTCAAGCAGAGAGAGTCAATTATCATATGTTTCACTTATTTGTGGTGCATAACAAATAACACGGAGGACATGGGGAGATGGAGAGGAGAAGGGAGTTGAGGGAAATTGGGGGGGAGATGAACCATGAGAGACTATGGACTCTGAAAAATAACCTGAGGGTTTTGAAGGGACGGGGGGTGGGAGGTTGGGGGAGCCTGGTGGTGGGTATTGTGGAGGGCACGCATTGCATGGAGCACTGGGTGTGGTGTAAAACTATGTATGAATTCTGTTACGCTGAAAAGAAATAAAAAAAAAAAAGAATTTAAAAAAAAGATAACAAACAAACAAACAAATGGTTAATAAGCATCTGAAAACTCTTTGGTGCCATTAGAGAGAAACGTAATCTAGAAAACAATTGGATACATTTTACATTAGTCAAATAAGTAAAAATGTTAATATGATAATATTCAGTACTGTGAGGAGGAGCACTTCATATAGTGTCTGCTGGAGCTGTGCATCACACAGGTTTCAACCATGGAACCAGTAGAAGATAGATGTTAAGAGACATGTCCGAAGGAATTGACTTAAGCAACTGCAAGGGACTGGCTAGCCAACTTTAAAACCCATAGGGCAAAAAAAACCAAAAACAAAACCAAAAAAATACACACACTAAAAAGAAAAAACTTATAAGGCAGTCCTTCCAGAAGCACAGCCTGGAACATCTTAGACAGGAAGCTGCTGTCCACAGGCAGGATTTCTTCTTGCCTGCAGGAGACTTCAGTTCTGCTCATAAGGTACTTCAACTGATTGGACCAGGCCCACCAGATGTCCTAAAATAATCTCCTTTAATTAAAACTAACTGATTATGAACTTTAATCACATCTACCTCAAAGCAATAAATAACTGGGGACTACAGCCTTGCCAAGTTAGTGCGCAAAACTGAACATCACAAGTATTGCCCGATACCTCCCTAAGAAGCAATTTCCCAAAGTGTGATAAAACTTTAAAAATGTCAACAGCCAGTACATGGCTTCTGGAAATGTACTTAAGGAAATAATCTGAAAGAAAGATTCAAGCATTATTTAGAGCAGCACAATATTTGAAATGACATAACTGGCCCCATTAAGTAAATTATGTAACATTCACATGAAGAAATAGTGAGGAACTATTGAAAGGTTTACAGAAAGTTTGGGACACCTGGGTGGCTCAGTCGCTTAAGCGTCTGCCTTCAGCTCAGGTCA